>JAMQGT020008295.1:0-11941 GCA_024447675.2 Pterophyllum scalare
TAGTCCAGGAAGTAGTTTGTGTATGTAGGTACAGGACCACAGTATCAGGATGTCTCACCTGGAATGAAGGTTGTTTCTGGATCACATTTGATTGTGGTAGAAAAAATGGCAGCCAAAACGGCCACAAAATCAAGGTTTGTACACCTGTCATAGGCCCTCCCTTAGCCTGGGACTTAAAAGCAAAGAATTATTCACTTACTACATATTTAAATAGTAATATGAAATCATTCATTAGACACCAATATTTCTTTCAATTTTTTTTTTTTTTATTTCAAAACATCTTTGTTTTCGAGGCATCTTCTTCAGTTTACCTTGAATACAGCCAGAAAATCTCCAACATGCACAGCTTTGCACATGAGTGTGGTGATTCTCTGGTTATGATTTTGGCATCAGTTTGCCTTGGAAAATTTGGAGTCATGGGAAATAGGCTTCAGACCTCTTCTGAACACAAGTCCACAAAGAAATAATGGACTAATGGAAAAAATCGCTTAGCACCGCCATTGCCATACATGTCTTTTTGTTGTCAATACAAACAGTGGCAGTAAGAAACATAGTTCTATAGCTCTATATAGCATTAATATAACTTTGACATTCAGATAAATCAATTGACCTTGAATGAGAGATCAGAGGTAAAATGTGACATGATATTTTACATCTTTATATGGTACTTTCTATATGTTGACAATAGATGCCTCACCTATAAGAATCATAGTTTCTAAGTTATAAGGCTTTTTGTCAGTTTTTGATCAATAACTCATTAAATTAATCTTGAATACCTTGGTGGATATAAGGCTAATTTGAATTGATCTACACCCCTGCAAAGTTTTTTCAGAATTCATTCAAACCTTTTTTAAGCTACAAGCTTATAGTAGTTAGGGATGGTTCAGGTGACCCTGAACCCTCCCTTAGTTATGCTGCAATAGGCCTAGGCTGCTGTGGAGTTCCCATGATGCACTGAGTGTTTCTTTTTTCATTCACCTCTATTGACTCTCTATGTGTTTATACACCACTCTGCATTTAATCATTATTATTATTATTCTCTTCCACAGTGTGTCTTTTGTCCTGTCTCCCTGTCCTCACCCCCAACCAGTCTTGGCAGATGGCTGCCCCTCCCTGAGCCTGGTTCTTCCTGTTAAAAGGGAGTTTTTCCTTCCACCTGTTGCCAAGTGCTTGCTCATAGGGGGTCGTCTGATTGTTGGGTTTTCTCTGTAATTATCATGGGGTGTTTACCTTACAATATAAAGTGCCTTGAGGTGACTGCTATTGTGAATTGGTGCTATATAAATAAAACTGAATTCAGTTGAATTGTATAATTCAGATTCTGAGTCCAATCCTGTAACTGCCTCTTCATCCATCACCTGTAGGACAATTTCAATTGTATAACTAGCAGCCATGACCCCTTGGATGAGGAAACATAAAAGAAGGCACATGTTTGAATGACAAGCAAACCATCAATATGTAGTTACATAACTAACCACACATGCATGTGCTCAACACAGAAACATACACACAGACGTGCAATACCATAGTTACCTAAGCTAAAAAGTTACCTAACTAATTTTGCAAATTATGACAGGAAAATTTTGTGGCAGATGATAAGAAACACATCCTCTTTCAGACAACAATCATGAATGCACACACATTTCTGATGTATCACTTGCAGTGTAAAATCACCTTCTTAAGTAGTGACACTCTGTGTGGTCCACAAAATATATATTCCTGATAGCCACAGTTGATAAGAATCAAGTTTCATTTAAATTCCCTAGAAAATAAAAGTGTGTGTGTGTGTGTGTGTGTGTGTGTGTGTGTGTGTGTGTGTGTGTGTGTGTGTGTATCTTTGAGTTAATCTTTGATCTCTTTAACAATTAATTCAGTAATCATTTCTTGGTGTTCACATGGCCCTTGGCACAGCATTGCCTTTAAGGCTTGATCAGTAATAAAACACACGGAATTAATGGGCTAGAGGCACGTACCTGTTACCTCATTGAGGGAACAATATGAGAACAGCAGTCTCCGCTTAATTTTATCCAGTTAAACTTTGTCATACTGTCGTATGAGCAACTGTGAGGAGTTTAGCTCTGTCTGTGCGGGTCTAAAGAATAGCGGAAAATGTATCCTACAAGGACAACTTCATAGGCTTTTCACGGGACCAGATTAGAGTATTTGTTTGAAGCCAGCGCGATAGGTTCTTACCTTTTCACTCCATTCACACCTGAGCCGGTGTCGGGATCCCCCATGACTGCCCCGACTTTTCTTTCGTTGTTTCTTTATTTTCTTTCTTTTAACTTCGCTTCTGCCCAGAGACCGCTTATTTTAGCGACTTGCTTAAGTAGATCCACGAAGTGTATTTTCCAAGATAATTTTTTTCCTTTTCTTTTAATAAGTAAGGGGAGAGGAGGGGGGCAGGAGGACACACAGTCGGGTGGGGACTGACGGCAGAGGCGGCGCAAGCGGTTGTGTCGTGTGTATGTGTGTGTGTGTGTGTGTGTGTGTGTGTGTGTATGTGTGTGTGTGTGTGTGTGTGTGTGTGTGTGTGTGTGAGAGAGAGAGAGAGAGAGAGAGAGAAGGAAAGAAAGCTGTAGTTTGTAATTTTCCCCTAACTGGAACCAGCTCATCTTCCCACTCGAGTTAAGTGTAATCTGAAAATTAATTGCATGCATCTTTTATGGTATTTTACATGCGCATCTATGGGTTGGAGTAGGAAGGGTCTCAACCACAGAAATTTTGTACAAAAGAGGAAACGCATTCCTGAAGATGTAAAGTACTATATTAACATCCAGGCTTGTAGGAAGATGTTTAGTGAAAAATTGTTGTGCCCATACATTTCCAGGTAGGTAATACAAATCAATGCTGTAAGAAAAATAAGCAGATTTTTCTTCAGTATTTTGCTTATACATGCCATGAAGCTCCTTTTTGCTAATGTTACTGCCAGAGGAGGTTTAGAGTTAACTTTTACATGTGGCTGAGTCGCTGTGTTTCCTAAACTCTCCCACTTTGCAGTAATGCTTACAGCTCAGGACCATAGATGGTTGTGGAATAAGTAGGAGGGAATAACTATGAACTGCCTTGTTACAGTACCACACTCAGTTTCAGTGAGCTCTTTAGAAGGACCCACTCTTTCACGAATGTTTGTAAAGGCAGACTGTATGTCTAGGTGTCTGATTTTATATGGGATTTAAAACCCCTGAATTCAAAGATGAAGAGGAGTGACCCAGAGTTTTTGTCTATACAGTGTAGCTCCTGCTTTTCTTCCAAGCATTGATTTGGACTGAAAGATAGCTAGCAGATAACATCTTTCATATTTATAGACTGTTGTCATCCTGGCATAAACACAAGACAAGCTGACTGAAAGTTTACTCTGCTCCTTTAGTAAATTACCACTGTAAAGCTAATGTTGAAGGCGGCTATGATATTTATAGACTATTATAAATAATCAAGCACCAGTTATATGGCTGACACTTTAAAGATAGTGGATGATGGTATTATTCCTTTACATAGGCTGTAAACTCCCATGAAATGGTGAACAGTAAAGCCCAGTATATTGGCAGCCATTAGTCTCACTCTCCGCCCACTGCTACCTTTATTGTATTTTATGATAAGGCCTCAAGTTCCACTGGGCGAACTCAAGCAAGCTGAGAAACATAATCTCTCAGGAATACAGTAACTTGGGTGTGCCCCAGGCCTTCCTCCTGGCATACCTGACCACCACACTGCTATAAGAAGTCTGGCTGTATATAAGTCTATGGGAAAATGTCTCACCTCACCACAGCTGACTTCAAATGCTAAGATGAGTTCACTAAGAAATGGGTGACATCAGGGGGGTCTATGTCTTTCTTTTCTTATACATGCTTTTTTGCGGTGCAGTATATACATCAACGGTTCAATTTGTTTAACGTTTCTGACAAATTGCTTGAAAAAACTACTACTGCTAGGGATTAGGTCAAAGTACAGCTCACAGAGCTGCCAGCATGTGTAGATTGTCAATATATTTATAGCACTCGCTGTGCTATCAGCATGTTCATAGCAACAAGCAGCTTAACTTTATCTTTACTGGCTGCTCTAAACACAGAACAAAAGCAAGAGAAGTTCAAACTGTTGTTATTTAGTCCACTAAGCCGATCAAAGATGTTAGGCCTTCCATATATTCACTCATCACACTTGAAGTTTTGAAAATGTCTATATTCTTATAATGACCCATGGAAGGAGGTAGCTGCAGGTATCATGAAGCGCAAAGGTCTCCACCAGTCCATCATTAACAGCCACCCTTCCACTGAGAGCATTTCTAATGAGGTTTCAGTGAACATTAGATGGCTCGGCTGAAGGGCTAGTTTTTGGCTAATAGCTCGACTTGTTGTCGACTTGTTGGTGCACAAATATTAATACAAGTTATTCCTGTAAAACTGTGTTATTGTTCATATTTTATTGCCGAGGCATTCCAAATCTCACCAGGAACTGTTTGTGGTTCATATGGCATGTACATATGTGGAGATGTAAAATTTATAACCCACTTAGTCTCAAAGTGCCAAGACTATTTTTTTTCTCTCTTTGGAGCTATCAGTAACATTCATGTGGTAATTTATTTTTTATTTTTCACTTCCTGGAGAAAATACTAGTTTGTCTGCTTTGTTCCCCACTCATACTGCTACAAAGAAGCTAACTGGCTTATAGTGTCTCTCAAGGAAGCCATTCACCAGATTCCAACTCCAACTGTGTGCGGGGGGAAAAAAGAGAAGAAGAAGAAGAAGAGCAGACGAGCAAAAAAAAAAAAGAAACATTTATAACCGTTTTTGTTGTTCTCTTCAAACTTCTAAAGTAAATAAAATGTTACAACACAAAAAATACTCAGTGATGCTACACCCTCTCGTTTAATGTGTTTATTGACACTGAGTCATGGCCATAATCATAGACACTGGTGAAGTCCTTGGAAGGGGTTTCAGTGGCCTTGATGTACAAGTCACATCTGTTGTCAAGCCTTTAAAAAGTTTAAGGTTTTCTAAAGTGTATTTTAAAAAAAAAATAGTATATTTATTCATTTTACATCTGAGTACATATGTTCCATATACTGAGTGATATATTTCAGCTGAAACACAAGGCACTTATTTGGGTACCTTTGAAATACTGATCAGGATGTGCAAACAGGAATATAAGATAGCGCAACCGATACTGGCCACATGTGGCCATCGTCAAACATTTATCCTTCCTTTCCCCTAAAAGACAGACCCACTGTTTCTTCTGATGTACCATGTCCCATCTCAGTGTTTGTTTAAAGCAAATGTGTAATCCTTACTGCCATATACACACCTTTGTCTACTTATTGGAATGTTTCCTTCAGTTATTTCAAAGGCAGGGCTGATCCTGTTGAGACCATTGTCTTAGAGTGATTAGTATAACACTAAGCTGGGATAAACTGCAAGCAAAGGAGTTCTACCCTTCACTTTTTGTTTTTTCTTCTTGTGACTAGAAAAATCACATGGTCAACCATACAGTTACGCATCACTGTGTTCCACATCTGAGTTAAAATAAACAGCAGCAGAGCTGAGAGACACACTGAGCATGTTTCAACGTGTAAGTCAGTGAGATGGCTACTGAAATTGTCCTGTGTAGCATGAGGCCTCAGGTGGTTTAGCTTTCCTCAGGGGTTGGAGGCAAGGCAGTTATTCTGTTTGCTGTTGGCTGGGAAATGAAGCAAGTGAGGGGGGTATCTCAGGAGTACGTATTGCACCTAGCAGCTGACGTACCACACTGAAACCATAGAAACCTTTACACAATGAGACCAAGTCAAAGCTTTTGATTCCAAATCGACTTAAGGACAATCTGTAAGCAGACTGCTGTGCAAAATCCATTTCAAAAACACATAATTGCATTTCATACACATAAATACTGTTTAAACAGCTTTACTAAAATAAAATAAAATGTAACAAAGGTAGCGCTTAATAAAGTCCCGCATTGTGTATTTTAGTGTTACATGAAAGTCTTCGTTTATGGACTGCATTTCCTGTAGCTCCCCACAATCCTGGTTTCCTCCCAGCCTCATTGATGAGCAAACAATCTGAGTCAGCGGAGGCACTCAGTGGGGGGGTTGTCAAACTTAGAAACTACACAATGGTCAAGGTGCCAGCTGTTTCTGCTTAGCAGGTTTGGAAAATCGAATCCAGGAGATTGTCTGCTGAAAAAACATTTATAAAACCAAGGTGTAGATGAAAAGAAAAGAATGGGTGAGTCAGGGCATACCGAAGGCTCAGTTCACCCAAATTACAGAGATTCCCTAATTTACGTGGTATCTAGCTGTGCAACCATGTGGTTTTGTTTCTCTTTGTAGTTAAACTGAGGTTAATATGTAGGGCTCATAACCCTCTGGCAAGACAAGTCTAATGAAAGGCTAGAGGCTCTTTGTAGCTGTTAGAGACTTTTCAGGCAGATAAATGATGAATCAGCATGCTACCATGGACTCTTTTACATGCTAATGGTTAGCATGCATTAAATATTACCTTGTTAGCCATCTTAACTATACATTATTTGCTAAACACTCCTGAAAACAAAGTTGAGTGTATAAAAGGGCAAGCCTATGTTTTAACTTGGTTTTTTTTTTTTCTATTGACAAGAAGGGGGTCCATGACAAAATGAGCCTAATAGTCGTTAGCTCAGTAAACATATTCCTGGTGAGTTTAAATCCTTTTTAAGTGCAACATGATATTAAATGGGTAAATTATGGTCAGATTTAGAGTAAAATAACCAATAAAGGTGGGTATACTTTAAAGCCTTGTCGCTATTGTATGAGCATGCTTTTTGACCTTTGGTTATCTTGCTCATCATACATGGTTTTAAAACCAGAGGTAGAGCAGTTAAATCCAACAAACTCAAAATGACACACTTGAAGGTCCAAAACTACTCCACAGACCAATGGGCCATGTCACGGTGTCTACATCAAACACATCCTTTTTAGTGAGCCTACTGACAACTAAAATTAGAAAACTTGGAATGGCTAAGGTAGTGGCTGAGGACAACAAACAGCACTGCTATCCTTAGAAGTATCATTGGAAATTATTTCAACATAGAAGAGCCACCTCAACACGGCAAGACTCAGCTATACACCTGCACTTACTGGATGAAGGACATTTTGGACCAAGAAGATAGATATCTGAGGCCCCGTTTACACAACAGCGTTTCCAGTGGAAACAGTCTTGTTTTGCAATTGTCTTTTCCGAAAAGTGATGCGCTTACACGGAGATGTCTTAGAAATTATCTCCGTTTACACAGAAATGCAAAGGCTCTGAAAACGCTGCAGTTCCTATTGCCAGGCCACCAGTTGGTGGTGTGGCTACAGGAGTCGCAACCATAGTGCACATGTGCAAGTGCCCCCGTTTCCAAAAAGCATCGTTTTTGTCCATTTACACGGAGACGGAGGCCGGAGCTTTTCAAAAGTGCTCCACTCTGGAGCCCGTTTCCAGCCTCCGTCTCCATGTAAACAGATGAATACGATGCTTTTTGGAAACGGGGGTATCTTGCACTGTGGTGACAGGGGCACTCACATATGTGCACTATGGTTGCGACCGCCACAGTTTTCCACGCATGCGCTAATAGATGAACAACACTCATATTGGCCATTTTGTAAATAATGAACAAATCTTTGCCGCACATCCTACTGCGTCCCTC
Organism: Pterophyllum scalare; assembly: GCA_024447675.2. Taxonomy (NCBI): domain Eukaryota; kingdom Metazoa; phylum Chordata; class Actinopteri; order Cichliformes; family Cichlidae; genus Pterophyllum; species Pterophyllum scalare. The sequence goes on from JAMQGT020008295.1 coordinate 7,654, forward strand.
CATGCATGTGCGTGTTGAGTGAACAAGCTTTGGAAAAAAAAAACACAGCCAACTTGTGGCCTGGTAATGGGAACTACGTCGTTTTCACAATTCTAGCATCGCCGCGTAAGCGATTGTTTCTGAAATGTCTCTGTGTAAACGGGAGGCCGAAACGCATCAAAACAACACCATTTTCAGTGGAAACCTTAGCCGTTTTCATTTTGAAACAGTGCTGTGTAAACAGGGTTAAGGACCATCACTGAACAGAGATGATGGCTGATAACACCAGCTATCAGTGCAGTCTTGATATCCCTTCCCGGGCACTTCAACCCCCACTCACACCTTGCCTCACACTTGACTCATGTGGCAACTCATATAATCAGTAGTGGGTCAACAACCTTCAACACCACCTCCAAAGGAGATAACCCCTACCAGGGGTTAAACACCTGGGACTCTCCACCTTTTGTCATTAGAACAGGCTCTTGTATAGGAGGTGAAACGTCTTCACAGACCTAACGAAATTCAATTGCCTTCTTTTTTCAAGCTCTCAAGACTATTTCAAATAGAGAAACTTTTTACACAGAGACTCGTAGACAATTATAGAGATACATATCTGAGGTCAAAATGGGTCTGCATGCTCCCGTTAATGATCTACCTTTTTTTTCTTTGCAATATGGGTGAACTGACCTTTTCTGAGTTAAGACAGCTAAACCATGCATGGTGTAAAACCTTACTGTAATGCAGTACAAAAAGGTCCTGTCGGGGTTTGTTCATTACAAGATCTCTGTGAATAAACAAACCCCTAAAGGATGTCTTGTACGTATCCCTGCGAGATGCCACTGACTTCTGACAATATGTTAATATCTGACACCCTGGTAATGATGATGGGCTGGAAAACACAAACTCCCTGCTTCTGTGAATTGCTGAGGGCTCATTCTAACTGACAACAGCTGGTTTGAGGAGTAACGCCCTTGATGGAACAACCACCCAGGACAAAGCGTCACTTCGTCTCGGCCCCACCCCTGCAGAGAGGTTCAGCGCTTCCCCTTCCTCTCCTTCCTCTGATTCTTCTCCATCCTCTGGCTCCCTTCTTGCCACCTGCCCCAGACCTCCCAAAGCACCCAACCCAAACATTGACGCAGCTGAAAGTCCAAAGCGCAAAAGTGGGGAGTCTGAAAGGCTGAGTGGTCCCATGCTTCCTCCTGCACCCATGGAAAACAGTGGTGCCCCATGGTGGCCTAGGGCTCTGGCATGGCAGAAAGCAGAGAGTGGCAAGGAGGTCCCAAAGCCCCCAAGCAGAGCTGCAGCAGCCCCGGGAATGATGACAGGAGCTCCACTTACAGAGGGCTGTTCAGTGGAACTATGGTGGCCAGGAAGGCCCAGCCCTGCCCCCGACCTGCTTGAAGTGCCTGGCTCCTGGGCAACAAAGTGCCCATGGGCTTTGATGTGCTTACGCAGGGAGCTGGGGTCCGTATAGCGCTTCAGGCAGCCTGCCATCTTGCAGTAGGTAAGGCTTGTCCACATAGTGGGTGCGAGTGTGCTTGAAGCGGTCACTAGAGTTGGAGTAGCGCTTGCTGCAGCCTTCATAAGGGCAGATGTAAGGTTTTTCCCCTAAGGGAAAAGAGAAACAATTGTGAGTCAGAGACAGCTAAACAAAGAAAAGGAAAAACTGAGGGAGAAGAAAATAATTTAATTTGAAGACAGAGCCAGAGAAGGATGTTATTTTTCTACAAAGTTTGTGCTTTTAATTAATTTTCTGATCAAACCTTTAAAATTCAGTTAGTTGCTAACTCTTAAAATTTGTGATGTGCCATTGCTTTGTGAGGAAAAGCAAAGAAAGGAAAGTGCTATTTCAGTATGACATTTTCAAAAGGGCAAAAAAAAACCAAACTTAAAAACATAAAGATCAAAGCTAACATGTTTGTTGATGGCAGGCATTTCTGGAGTAAAAAGGGGGAGATTAATGTTTTTTTACAAAGGAATGATAACATAAGATTTCAGGCATATTACACTATTTAAAAAAGAGAAGCAAACACTAAGCAGATGACAGGAGCTGCTGCCGATGGCAATATAATTCAGTGCACACCAGCAAAAACTCCATGCAAACGCTGTTTTTTCCTAATCAGGGGGAGGTTGCCACCCTATTTTCCTAGCATGAGGCTTTACATGAAAACGACAGTTTTTTCTCTGTCACAGGCAAACAAGCACAACAGACAGCTGAAGACTGTTTTTTTTTGTTTTGTTTTTTTTTTAGTTACAAGTAAACTCAAATTCAGTGTCAAAATCAGACACTCGTTACTGTGATTGGAAAAGATTTCCAAGGCAGCAAATGAGATCCACACATCACTTTCAAAGAGGCATAAATATTTAAAGCATTTGCTTCAGATCTATGTCTGCAGATATACAGTATTAGTGAAAATCTCATGAGTGTGTCCAAACTTTTGACTGGCACTTCCTTTTATTCTGTTTAATATTGTAACCCAGTCCAGCATAAAAGACTTTAAAGTATATTTGAACAGGGTTTACTGTACATACAGGATCAGTGGGTGAGTGTGTCCAAACTTTTGACTGGTCCAGTATTTCATTTGTGGGTGTGAAAAGACTTCTCCGCAAGTAGGATCTGGATTAAACAGATCCTGTTTGCGGAGTGATTTATGCATCATTTATGGTTTCAGTGAGAAGCTGGCTTTGCTAGGAATTATGACTCACACTTGGGAAAAAAATCAAATAGATGATGAGGACACATGCGTCAGGGGCTTCACGAAGTTGAACATCACAGTAAAGATGTGGGAGGGATAATGACAGCACTCAGAGCCAGTCAGAACTGTCATCTTTGACAGGAAGACATCAAAAATACCTGTTTGAAGAAATCTTGTGCAAAAGTGGTGTTGTTGTGAAAAGGTGTGTCTGTCATCATTCTAAAGTTTTATAGGTGTTGTGTGTACATTTATTTATCTGTCAATGTCAAACAACTGTATTACAGGTGAAATCAAAGGTCAAGTTTGAATACAGATGTGGTCTGATAGATAAAGGGTGACCTCATTCAGTTTGATAATCCTCACACAATCTGACACTATCTGTTGTATAAATCTATAATATTTACCAGATGCACAAGCTTAGCTGGTATTATTTTCAGTTAATTTGTATTGCATACAATTGACAGCTTGGACCCAGCTTTTACGCATGGTCCACAATTTTTCAATAGGGTTGAGGTCGGGGCGTTTGGAAGGCCATTCCAGAAGCTTAATGTTTTCTGCTTTATTCATTCCAAAACCAGTTGGGATGTGTGTTTGGGATCATTGTCCTGCTGGAGCACCCAATTATATCCAAGTTTCATCTGTCCAGCTGTTGATTTGAGGTGAAGTGGAAGAGTTTGGAGGTAGTCCTTCATCTTCATTATTCCATCCACTTTGTGCAATGTGCCAGTACCAATGGCAGCAAAATAGCCCCAGAGCATGATGCTACCGCCACCATGCTTAACAGTTGGTGCAGTGTTGGTAGGTTCGAAAGCCTCACCTTTACGCCTCCAAATATACCTCTCATCATTGTGGCCAAATAGCTCAATCTTTGTCTGACCATAAAACTTTTCTCTGTTGCAAACAGACTCCTTTTCAAACAAGTTGACCTCACTGACACAGACTGAATCAGATTGACTGCAACATGTTGGCAGTCTGTCTGCATTTATAAATTAGGTGACAGTTATTTGCAAACCTTCGTCAATCTGTCCAAGACTGCTTGCATTCAGTTAGTCGGAGTGCAACTGTTTGGAGACAGGTTGCCTCCCTTCATACAACCTGTGCAATCACCTTGTGGTTGGAAGTAGTCACCCAGAGGTTAAGTGTGCAACACCTTCAACCTCTGGGTGACCACTTGACCAACTGGTCAACCACTAGGTGACTACTTACAATCGGTCACCAAATGCGGAAAAATTCAATACAATTGCCAGGCAACCACTGATTTTTCTTAGTCACAAGGAGGCTGACACCTAATTTGTAAAAGAGTTGAAATCCTGTTTCACAGAGCTGCACATGAGCCTGGAAATCATCCCCCACTCACCACATCTCCGGTAGGAGTGTGTTTATTCCCTCCCAGCTGTAGACGTTCAAAATGGCCAACCCAGAATTTGCCCCATGAGGGGATCCCAACTGCTCCACCTGCACCAAATAAACACAGAGAAGTTCTGCACACTCCAAACCAGAATACCGCACCGTGGAGAGAAAGCCAGTAAACACATCCTAATACACTTTTCAAATTTTTGTTTCAGTCATTTCTTTGAGCAATACGCAACTGAACTCGTTGAAGCAGAGGA
>JAMQGT020008296.1:0-27269 GCA_024447675.2 Pterophyllum scalare
AAGTTTCCAGCACCTTGTTGACTCTATGCCATGAAGATTTAAAGCAGTTCTGAAGGCAAAAGAAGATCCAACCCAGGACTAGCAAGGTGCACCCCCCCCCTTTCTTTCCAGATTGAGTGTTTTCCAGCTGTACCTGATTTGGAGACGACCTTCTGCAGCTGCTGGTCCAGATATTCCTGTCTCTGAGTGAGTGTGACCAGCCACTGTTCCCTCATCCTCTCCAGGTCCACCTCCTATACATACAAACAATGCAAACACACTCATTTCAGATGGATAAAAACAACCTCTGTTACAAGCAGACAAATTATACTGTTACCTAGCAGCTCATACCTGATAGCTGTCCATTTCTTCATCTGTGCCCTAAAATGTAAATTGAAACATTTAAAAGATAAACAATTTTTAATCATATGCAGCAGAGAGAGTCTAAAAAATTTTTTTTTAAAATGTTGGCCTTACCCCTTGTGGGTCATTTTTGGAGAGACGCATCTGTCGGACGTTTACATCTCCAACAGACACAGAAATGATAGAGGCTGCAATGAGGGGCATGGTGCCCGAGTCCGGGACTGAGCGCACCTCCACCTGTACTCGGCGAGACTGTCCCTGGAAGGACAGAAAAGAACAGTTAGAGATAGTCTAACGCCTTTCTTTACATTTACACACAGAGATCCAAGGTACCTGTTTGAGCTGAAAGATTCCCCCTGTGCGGACATCTTTAGCAGGAACCACTTCTACGGCTGTGAACTCTCCCGCCTCGTTCAGCTCCATCACCTGCACCCACAATTCAAGTCGACGGGTCACCTCACTCCACCTGGAAGACGTGGCACCATCAGGGCACAGTAAAAAGAACAAAAGACAAAGATATCAGAATTAGTCTTGACCTCTGCAAACACTTTCCTGTGAAATTTATTTGCTCAGTCACTCATTTTGGGTCATATTAAGTAAAAGATTAAGTCTACGTTGTAAATCCTGGTCATTCTGTTTTAAAATGGAGGTTTCTTTGCGTAACACGCTCAGCCAATGAGAGTGCAGTTTCACAGGCAGACTCGCCCCTCCTTGTCAAATCAGTTTTTTTGCAACCAAGCGGAGGAAACATTTATCGAGGCTTCAGAAACCAATGAGCAGCTACATCCATCTGTTTTACTGTCTATGGGCTGCACTAAGACAGACAAGGAATAAAAAGAATATTTTGAACTGGGAATAATGCAAAGAGTCCAAGAATAAAGACATGGAGCTGGAAATGAGCATAATATGTTTACTTTAAACATGTAAAAATTACACCCCATTTTATCTACTGTCCCCTGTTCTCATGGGCTCAACTGTAACTGGGAAAGTTAGGAACACAATTAAGGACACAATTTAACCCCAATAGACACTCAGTGGACACTTTATTAGGTGCACCTTGCTAGTACACTGGAAACATTGCTCAGATTTTGGTGCGTTCTCTGACATGACAGAGTCACACAGTTGCTGCAGATTTCCTGGCTGCACATCCATGATACAAATATCCTATACAACACATCCCAAACGTGCTCTGTTGGACTGACATCTCTTGATTGTGAAGATCATTTAAGTGCAGTGAACTCCATGTCATGTTCAAGAAACCAGTTCAAGAGTTGATTTGAGCTTTGTGACATGTGGTGCTATCCTGCTGGATGCAGCCATCAGAACATGGCACACTGTGGTCATAAAGGGACGGAAGCAGTCAGTGATAATACTCAGATAGGCTGTGGTGTTTAAATAATACTCACCTGGTACTAAAGTGCCCAAGTGTGCCAACAGAAGATCCCCACACCATTACACCACCACACTGAACTGTTGATACAAGGTGTTTTTCTAGTCTTCTGTTGCCCAGTTTTGGTGTTTCCTGTTCTAAGCTGACTGGAGTGGCACCCAGTGTGGTCCTCTGCTACTGCAGGTGCAAGGCTGAAACTTGTTGTGCATTCAGAGATGCTCTTCTGCATACCTTGGTTGTAGCAAGTGGTTATTTGAGTTATTGTTGCCTTCCTGTCAGCTTGAAGCAATCTGGCCAGTCTCCTGACCTTCGACATCAGCGAGGCATTTTCTCCCAGAGAACTGCTTCTAACTGGATATTTTCTCTTTTTATTTGGACCAGTCTCTGTGAACCTAGAGATGGCTGTGTGGAGAAAATCCCAGGAGATCAGCGGATTTGGAAATACTCACAGCAGCTTGTCTGGTACCAACAAGCATTCAGAGTCACTTAAATCACCTTTCTTCCCCATTCTGATGGTCAGTTTGAACATCTTCAGCAAGTAATCTTGACTATACCTGCAAGTCTAAATGCACTGAGCTGTGCCATTTGATTGGCCAATTAATTATCTGCATTAACGAGCAGATGAACACATATGCCTAATACAGTTACCAGGGAGTTAATATATCCAATATCAGCACATAAAATATGCAAGATTATTCAAGCGAGCAGACAGTTAAATAGCCCTACACGACAAGGCAAGATATTAATTCCACCATCTGCTCCATTTTTAATCTCCTTGTGTTTTCATGTTTGTTCTAAAATCTCCCTTTTCCCAGTGCTGAAGACACCATTTATGTGCTGCTTTTAAGATGTACTTTAATGAATGTTTGTGTCACTGGACCTCTCTCTGAGCGATCTGGTCTTGGCTTGGATGACTCCTAGGTCCCACAGTGCCAGATTCCTGCGATGGTTAGCCTGCTTGTGGCCGTACACTTCTATGGCCACCGCCCCCTCAGCCAGAAATTCCACAAAGTCCTCCGATACTGGCACGGACAACTCCTGAAGAGGACGGAAGGCATATTTTCTTTTAGTGACAACTCATTTGTTGATCACAACTTTTATTTTTTTATTACTTTTATTTTACCATAGAAATTATTCACCTTGGCACTGTCAAAGACCACAGTACACTGAGGGTCTCTGGAGGCAGATGATGAGCTGGAAGAGGCCACCTCTGGAGCAGTGAACACAGGCTCCTCCTGCCCCCAGAAGTGATACTGGCAGAAGACAAAGTTGGACAGGTGGCGAGGAAGTCCAGAGGCCTGGAGGAGTTTCACCTGGAAGAGGTGGACTAGGATAAGTGGAAATAAGCAAATACTGCAGTTTTTCATTCTAGTTTCTGACTTTCTCTTGCTTTCAAACTCAAGATGCAACATTACAGAAAAGTAATGTGCTCGGGATCTTTCAGAAATGAATTTTGTTGTATGTCCAACTGAAGCGTAAATATGTATGAATTTATAGCAAAGATCTCAAGACTGATTTGATTTTATTTCATCACGAGAAAACACAAACAGAAGGCAACTAAGCTGTGAAGCTTGCACAAAGTTAAACTCACCACATTTCACAGTACAGCCAGCTAAGACATTCACAACAGAGTGGAGACGCAACAATCTGACTGCTAGATCCACTATAGACACTCAATTTAACTGAAGAGCACCCACATACAGGATTGTGATTTATGTGTCATGCTGAGGGGCCATTAAAGCCATCAGAGTTTCAGGGGGGTTTCCTTAATATTTGCTGGTCTCGGCTCATTTCTAAAACACCTGTTAATGAAAATTAAATTGTATCTTCTCACCACGCAGTTGAATCTGCGCTCATGTGGATCTCCATCTGTGCCGCTCAGCTGTTTGTCAGGCCCACTTTCTTCCTCAGAGTTCTCTGTACCCCGCCACACTTCAACATGCAGCCGACCCGCCACCTGAAAAACACACACAAAAATGCTTTTTAGACTTAGACTTTAGCAAAGTCTGAGCTACATGGACAGAGAGATGAAGCCCATCCGATGCCCCACTCTTACCTCTCCCTTCTGGTTGATGATGGGCACTGCATACTGCAGTTTGATGTCGTAGAACAAGCAGGCCAGGAAAACATTGGCCACACCAATCAGACTGTGATTCTCTTGCTCATCGAAAAAATGGGTCAGCACGTTTGAAATAAGACCGCATCATCTTGATCAGGGAGAAAGGAAACGAGACAGAAAAACTGCTGTAAGAATGATGAGCAGATCGCTTCAGAGTCCTACTTAACTCACTTTGAGGCTTTGAGTTACTGAAAACATAATCCCCTCAAGACTTTCTCGTGTAGTCCATCCATTCATTATCCAATTTAGGCACACAGTGAGGCTGAAGCCTATTCCAGTTGTCATTGGGTTACCAGCCTATCACAGGGCAACCACAGAGAGAGCGAGAGAGAGAGAGAAAGAGAACCACTCACTCACGTTCACACCTGCAGCCAATTTAGGATCACCGAAGATGGAGGAAAGATACGATCCAGAGATCGAAACACCAACCTGCTCTACCTCCTGAGCAAACATTCTTCTAGGATAACTCCAATTTAATTTGACTCCAAACAACTGAATTAAGGATGAAATTTTCTATTATTTTATCTGCCTTTAGTCTCACTGCACCTTAAATGAGCTCCAGCCCAGAGAGGGCCACGGAATTTACTCTACTTCTAATACTCATGTTACTATTAACCTAATTAGGCTATGAGCATATATTCCATAAAACATATTTCATATGTTGTGTATTTTATTGATGCAAAATGTTGCGTTAAATTTGTGGTTATTTATCTGCTTGAACGAACAGGCTCTATCGTCTCAACTCACTGGATTGTCTTCATCCAACTCTTTCCACTCCTGGTAGAGCTCCCTCATGTCCACCAGCCTGTTCTCCATCTTCTCCAGAGCCCAAATCTGCTTCCCTTTACCTTTACGTCGGACCTGGATGGCCGGTTCACTCAGCACTGCATCACGCTGCGGCAACAGGGAAACAAAATACTGCTTCTTAACAAATGCTGGGAATACACCAGTTTTTCAAATAATGTAGCACTGCTTTACATCAAGTTCAGGCGAAACTATTCACGCTATTCCTGCAAGCACGTGCAATCTGTCAACCAGAGTGACCCGTACTTCTACCTGTTTGGTTCAGAAGGTGGTGGATTTTGCTAGAGTTGCCTTTTTTGTATTTCAAGTGTTCCTGCCCCAGAAATAAAAAAAACAAACAAAAACAAAATCCACAGCACTCTCTCCTTATCAGATGGTGGTCACCCCCAAAAAAACCCTCAAAGCAGCAAAGATACACCTTACCTTTCTGTTGGCATCCAGGTTGGCGGCAGGTATCTGCAGAGTGACCAGATACTCTGTCCTTTTGTTGAGCTCCTCAGCAATGAAGCTGGCCTCCTGGGCCAACAGTCTAGCCCGAACTATCTGCTCTTTAAGTCGTCGTAGGCTGCGGGTCATCATGGCCTCTCTGCAATACACAAACAGCCCAGTTGTGTAGAGTTTCCTAGATTTCTTTTAGGGGAACTATTCTGACTGAGATAAAGTAAGAGGATCACCTGTCCTCGCTCCAGCGCCGCACGCGTTTGTGCAAGCTGGCAGCAGCAGCACCACCTGGGAGGCCTGATGCATCCAAAAGGTGGGAGGGTTTCTCAGGGGTGAGTCGCTGGCGGAGCTGCTGCAGCTCCTGTTCATACATTTGCCTCTGGCGCTCCAGAGCACAGCGTTTCTCCTCCTGGTGCTGCCTCTCCAGGGTCTGTAACACTGATTGCAAGGGGTCTGGAAGAAGAGGAAGCACAGGATGAATGGATGGACGGAAGAAGAGCTATTATTCTGAGTTTAAGTTTTTGGATTATACTGTTAAAACCATTTCATGGAACCTAATGAACAACATGCTTTTCATAAAAGATAAAGATACTTTTTTAATGCTGGCACAGTGGTGAAGTGTGTAGCACTGTCAACTCACAACAAAAAGGTTTTGGATTTGAAAGTGCCAGCCAGCTGAGGCCTTTCTGTGTGGCGTTCGCATGCTCTCTCTGCTAACTGGTGTACGAGCAGAGTGGAGATTCTGACCTGGCTGTAGCTGTGAATATGAGCGTGAATGGTTGTCTCTTTGTTAGTTCAGTGCGATGACTCCTCCCACTCTGTATGTTCCTCATTTACTTCCCAGTTTTGTGTAGCAGGCAGAGTGTGAGGCTGGGCCAAACAGGTAACACACTTGTTAGCACTTGGCTAATAAGTTTTAAAAAGGGCTTGTTGCTAACATTAGCTCACCCTTATCAGCAGGCAGGTTGAGTTTTAACTTTATTTGTTGCAAACAGCAGTACTTGCATCCACACACCTACCACACTGCGGATTTTAGCCATTACAATTTTTCAAAAGAGAAAGATTTGAGCTGGTTCATGACACCTGTGACAGACTGGCGACCTGTCCAAGGTGTACTGCAGCATTATGTGTCAAGGCTGGGGCACGGGGGTGCGGTGGTTAGCCGTGCTGCCTCACAGCAAGAAGGTTCTGGGTTTGAATCCACCATCTTTCTGTGTGGAGTTTGCATGTTCTCCCTGTGTCTGTGTGGGATTTCTCCACATACCCCGGTTTCCTCCCACGGTCCAAAGACATGCAGTTAGTGGAGTTAGATGAACTGGTAACTCTAAATTGCCCATAGGTGTAAATGGTTGGCTCTACAACAGGCTGGCGACCTGTACAGGGTGTACCCTGCCTCCCGCTCTGACAGCTGGAACAGGCTCCAGGCTCCACAATTTTAGATGCAGTTTTTTTGCAGACTGATGAACGTCTGTCCATCTTTACATCTGACAAACTCTGCCTCTCTACGATGCTCTGTTTGTTACCGATCTGCTGCCAAGCAACCTGATTAGCTGGTTCCTCCAGCTGTGTTTTTTAGTACAACTTACTTTTCCAGCCTTTTTATGACCTGTGTGAATTTGAGACTGATTGCTGCCATCAATTCAAAATGAGCTAATATTTTTTTCATGAAATATTAAAATGTTTCAGTTTAAACATTTGACACATTTTCTCTACAGGGATTTGCAAATCTTATAAATCCATATTTTAGTCACATTTTATACAGCATCATGGCTTTTTTGGAAATGGGATTGTATCATTGTTTCCAAATTTCATGTTTCAGTGTTTCCTAGAAGTTTAGAAATTAATTGCGCTGCTTACTAGCATCAAAACTAAATAACGTAAACCAAAACTTGAGCATCAACCGTCACCTTTTTTTTTTTTTTTTTTTAACTTTTACAATGACTTCACAAGAAAATATTTCAAAGTACACATTTTGAAACACCATTTTTCCTTGTGTGTGACTCACCATTGTTCCCCATGCCTTTCATCATGACCTCGGCCTGGGCAAACTCATAGCTGAAGCTCCTCTCGCTCGACACGTCGCTGTAGGCATCCAAATCTCCAACCTCGAGACGGTCGCTGCTCAAACACGTCTTCATCGCACCACCCTCCTCATCCTCACCCCCTGTGTGGGGAATATGCCTGGGTAGATTGATCCTGTGTGTGTTTATGTATATGGAGAAAACAGCGAGTCAGACAAAGAGGAACTGTCACAGAGTGAGAGAGAAACGAGAAGTTTGTTACCACATGTAAATACATGTCAGAGAGATGTTGGTGTGAGAAATAAAACACCACAGATCTAGGTTCAAACACTGCTGGTGAAACAGACCTGAAAAAGTGGTTGTGTCCCCACAGGATTCTGTCACCGTGAAGAAGCTGCACGGGATTCACAACTGCAACACCATTCACATGTGTTCTGCACAGAGAAAAAACAGATCTGAACAGCAGAAGACAACTGGAAGAACAAAAAAGCATGTATGACTGCAGAAACTGGAATCAGATTTTTGTTGGGAACCTAAATAATTTTGCACAATGAACTTTTTACCATAGTTACCTGTAAGGTTACCATGCTTTGCATAAAACGATAAGCTGATAAATGGACCCAAAGTTCATATGATCAAGGTGGACTTTGAGGCGTATGACCAAATACTAACACAGAGACAGGTCAACTGTCAGCAGAGCAAAATTAGAAAAGTACGACATCGGTTAAAGATAATACAGGCTGAAAGCAACAGACTTTTTAAAAGTTGTATATTTTTGATTGTTGTAAGTTGCAGATATTTTTTGCAATACTTGGATGTCAACACCGGACACAGCGTTTCTTGCTTTTGAACTAAAAAAATGTCACGGAGAACCAAACGTGCATGTGTGTGAATGCGCACAGTGAGTAATTTCTAAAACTTGTTGATACTTCTGAACTTTTCCAGAGAATTACTTTAAAGACTTTTATTCACTTGGGGCAGCAGAACAAGCTGTAAACAACATACTAAAGTCACCATGTAAGGCTTGTAACTGCCACCATTATAAACTTTGCAGGAAAGTATATTTTCCATAGCTGTGCGACTGACCCACAAACCTATCAAACTGAATGTAGCTGTGATAAAACTGGAATGAGCTGCTCTTCTGCAGCATTGTTAACATGGGCTGACTACATACCTAGCATTGCGGTGAGGAGTAAGCACCACCCCATTGTTCTCCGTGACATCAATGACACAGTGCTCTGCTTGGATGGCCATCCCACACAGCTGGATGTCCTGTGAGTTGGCTGAACCCACACGTGTGTGATCCTGGATACAAGAGGAGATACGTGGAGGGGGGGGGTCACAAAATACAGTATTTAACATTGTGAATATAATGAGAAATGAAAGATTTGTATAAGAGTATCTATTTGCTGTTGTGCATGCTGATCAGCTGCACCTGTTCAACTGCTCGTTAATGCAAACATCTAATCAACCAATCACATGGCAGCAACTTAATATATTTAGGCATGTAGACATGGTGAAGACAACCTGCTGAACTTTAAACTGACCATCAAGTGGGGAAGAAAGGTGATTTTATTCAGAGCTGACAGTAACTCAAATATCCACTTGTTATAACCAAGGTTAGCAGAAGAGCATCTCTGAATGCACAACACGTCAAACCTTAAAGCAGATGGGCTACAGAAGCGGAGGACCACACCCAGTGCCATTTGTGTGAGCTAAGAAGTGGAAACTGAGGCTGCAATTTACACAGGCTCACCTAAACTGGACAACAGACACCTGAAAAAAAAAAGTTGCCTGGTCTGATGAGTCTAAATTTCTCATGCAACAATAATTAAGGCAGTTCTGAAAACCAAAGAAGGTTCAACCCTGCACTAAGCAAAGTGTACCTAACAAATAGCTGGTGAGTGTGTAGTATTTGTGTGTTTGTCCGGTACTTTTAGGTAGTAGACCAGCAGCTCGTTGAGGGCGGGGTCAGCGTTGAGGTTGACCAGAAAGCGCTTATCATCAACCACTCTGATACCAGACGACTGTAGAGAAATTCCCAGGCTCTCCAGCTGCCTCTGACGCTCCTACAGAAAGCACACATGTTCAACACATGGACTAAATAAACGATTATTCTAATCTTTAGCTGCTTGATGAGAGAAATGTGAAGCACCCTGGCTGAGAGTACTGTGAAAAATAACCTCCATAATGTCTCAGACTGAGTTACTCAGACTGAAGAAATGTGTCTGCGGTACCCATCAAGCTCAATAAATTAATGAATTCTGTTTCAGTCCAACAGGAAATATATTTTTAACAATATTTTTTTGGAAAAAAGACAGTGTGTATGAGTGTGTCCACCCCTGGGGCTGAAAAATGAAGCAAGGCCCATCACCGATGGGGATATCCTCCCACAGTCAATGAAAATCTAAACTAAAAGTAGAAGTCAGGATAACATTACAGCCCCGTTTCATAACAGTAAACCTTCAGCAGACATCCGCTTACCTTATGAAAAACTATTTTGGATTCCTTGCCCTGAACTTGCCCTTGCCTTGAACTTTTATCCAAATAAACTGAGAGACTGATGTTTTGTAATTATCTTGAAGGTTTCTACAAATACTTTCGGCAACTACATCCTACAACAGACATGAAATTTCCATGGTAAAGAAATTACATAAAGTAGAAACTGCACTCTTGTACAAAAATGGTAACTTGTGGCTACAAAAACAACACACAGCAGCTGAAATGCAAACAGTGAGGATTTAAAATGAGTCAAATGTTTTGACATGTTTTGTATAGTCCACTGGTTTTGTGTGTGTGTGTATACACACGTTACCTGTGCAATAGCCTCAGTCTTTCTAAGTTTCTCCTCCCAGGTCACGGTCATTTCTTGGATCAGCTTCTCAGACTCTTCCAGTCGCTCCTTGAGCTCGGGGGCCTTCATGGACTGAGAATGACAGCACTGAATTACACTCTACAGATATTACTTAGTTATTATCTACAATGCTCACTGATCTGGCACAGGCTGAAGGACACCAAAGCAATCCAAACCTCAGCCTCTGTGAGCTGCTCCTTCAGTTTCTCCACTTCCTCTCGCAGCTCGCGAATGATCCTTGCATTGGGGTCTTCGTTCACCACCGCATGGTTGACAATGTTCTTGGCCCGGTCGGCGTAACGCAGAGTGGACAGTGTCTCATCGTAGTTGTCTGCTGCTGGGCTGATGGTGGCGACCATGGCGGTGCGACTGTTCCCTCCTAAGCTGTCCTGCAGGTACAAACATTGCTTAAAATTATTCAGCGGCGAACCTCAAACTCTGAGGGTTAAACAATGTAATTATGTGAAAGAAAGAGGAGCACGCCGAGTTTGAGGGAGGCAATATTTAACACCATCACAATGCTATCTGGAGCTAAATTAAAGACTAATTTGAAAACCCCAAATTAAAGACCTAAAGCTGGCAAATGGAGCCTTTTTCCAACTGAGTAGAACTAATGAAACAGCAGAGCCTCGAAACAAAATAACAGACTTTGAAGCAAGTTTCTTTTAATTGAAGATGCCTGTGACATGTATTAAAGTGAGTATGCAGTGCAAAAGGAACTGAGGCTGTCCTGTTTGTAGATTGTGGAACAAAGTTTGCCATTATTCCTTTCTTGTACCTTGAGCAGCCAGGTGAGCACAGAGTCTCTATAGGGGACAAACTTGCTCTTGTTCTTCCCTGCTCCCTGATCAGCCAAGGCTGATATGACTAAACCCAGAGTGCTGAGAGATCTGCGGGGAGGAACAGAGAAAGGAGGAGGATAAAAAGAGCTGTAATGGTAACATTAAAAGTCCACACACAACCAGGCTGAATGCATCTTTGTTCCATGCAATCAGTGAGTCTATAATGTGAAAACAGGCTCTAAAACCCTTCCTTAAACAGACCTTCGTTATCACTTCAAAAGCTGTATGCTGATGTGCTTTTACAAAACTTCATTTAGTTGCAGAAATTAAAAATGGGCTTTCTATTTAGGGTGAGTTTATTCCTCAGTATTTCAAAAGATGTAATAAAATCACGGTCGGAAGGATACAGATCTAACAGAGCCCTGAGGCATAAATGTGGCTTCTGCCCTTCCTGGAGGGAAAAACTGTTTGCTCAATACTGGACTGTATAATATTCATCAGAACTACATCAGCTTGAAAGGGCCGAGTACTTATCATTAAAGATGTTCAGTGTCACAGGTAACAAGTTTCCAGTAACTTCAAACAAACACAGGTGTCTGGACGGTCTAGACCAGGGATCCTGAATCCAGGCCTCGAGGGCCAGTGTCCTGCAACTTTTAGACCGCTTCAACACACCTGAGTCAAATATAGAAGTCATTATCAGGACTCTGGAGAAATTGACTGCACACTGAGGAGGTAATTCAGCCATTTGATTCACGTGTGTTGGATCAGGGACACATCTAAAACCTGCAGGACACCGGCCCTCGAGGCCTGGAGTTGAGGATCCCTGGTCTAGACTGAAGATAAACAGCAGGCTGAATAATTCCCTTTGAAGCTGCTTGATCATGTAATGTAGAACCCGGCAGTTAAAAAAAACAAAAACATTTAAATAAAAATTCAGATCACTGCTGTGTCAGTCATCATGATTAAGATCCATTTTCGGTTGACTCACTTGTTGATATTGCTGCCTTCTTTGAGCCTCTCCCCTGCGGCTCCAGTCTTCGCTGCCCGCTCACTTCCAGCCAGGTCCACCAGACTCAGCTTGCTCACCTTCTCTCCACGTGTCTGCAGCAAACACAGCGACAAACACAGAAACACACGAGCCTATCAAGCTAAAATCTTCCATAGCCACTGAGTGAGAACGACCAGTAGCAAATCCAGAGATTCAGAGACTACTTTAAAAGACATAACACACATCTGGGTATTATATAAACATGAGTTACCATTGTGTAACAGGATATAGACACATTACCATGGAAACCCATCTTGAGCCACCACTAATTTCTTTATATTTTGCTGGGAAAATGGGAAATGGGTGCAGCAATATTGTTGCCACTGGATGAATGGATGATTTCCAGTCCAGTTCTTGTATAATTTGGCATGCCTCAACCTTTTCTCCCAGTCAGCTGAGACCATTTCTAGCGTCAGCGAACTGCAGATAGATCAGCTGAAGAATCAGATGCATCTCTCAGGTCCTGCGTCAGCTCTTTGCTGGATATTTCCATGTTTCTTAAAGACATAATTTAACTTAACTTAAATTAAAAGAAGGTCTGAGTCCTTGGAGGCAAAATAAGATGACATGAGGGGTGGCTCAAGACTTTTGCACATTATGGTACAAACACTAAAAGAAAAGTGTCAGGCTGAGTAGAAAACATAAAAATAAACGATAGTTGACCAGTTCTTTTAGCACTAACTGATTATATTCATCTCCATTCAGTGTGAGAATCAGCTGCTTTTCTGTTTTACATCTTTGGACTTGTAATAAAACAAAACAAGCTATTTAAAATGAGTCGCCTTTTTCAAGCTACGGCCATTTCAACAAGTGAACAGTCAAGCAAATAATTGAAAATAATAATTAGCTGCAACAGAGAATGTCGTGATGACAGGCCTGTTATTAAAAAAGCGACTGATCCTGCTTGTTGTAGTAACGGAGCATGTGTGAGAGCATCCAGTTGAAATCTGTGTGCCACAAGAGGAGGTGTGTGCGTTACCCCCGACTGCAGGTCCATGAGTGTGTGTGTGAGAATGACGTTGAACACGGCGTGTGACCTGCTGCTCTCTTCATTCATGTTTGTGGCTGCCACCGTGCGAGACTTATTTCCCTCTGACATCAGAGACTCGATGTCCTGTTGAAAACAGACAACACAAAAACAAACGTCTGTGTCCATCCTTAGATTACTTTATGCTCCTTGGAAACACAATTTAATTAAAAAAAAAATTGGAACAAATACAGTTCATAATATTCTAACATTTGGTTTACCTTGTAGCTGGCCACAGCCAAGCGGGACAGACCGTCGACATAAGGCCCCAAAACTTTGTGCTCTCTAACTCTGAGTGTTTGTCGGCTTCTGCACAGATAAGGAGGCAGTCACAACTCTGAATTCTTCACTCCAGCTCAGTTTCACTCAAATGAAAATTGGACAATTTTCCTTTCAAGCTCATCTCCTTGTGAACCTCTGGACCACTTCCAGCAGGGGAGCCATTTGTAGATCACACAGCAGAAGTCCCTTTCTAAACACCTGCACAAAGAGCTAAAAATTCAAATTTTATGTCAAATTGATCCAATTTTATTATTTCTTTAATTTTTTTTTGTCTTTATTGGATAGTGAACAGTAAAGATAGGGGAAGACCGGGTTGGACGCAAACTCCGGCCACCTGTACCATAGCCATGCGGTGTTCACAGCCACCTGCTCATCCCCTGGGCCACCCCAGTGTCCAACTACCCATTTTTATCTTGAGGATTATCTCTGCTGATGGGAGCAGGGTCTCGCTGTGAGTCAGAGAACAAACAGCAGAGTCGACAGTGTCCAGCTTTGAAGGTGCTATCAGGTGAAGGGCATTTGTGGGTCATTCCATCTCAAATCAGCATGGGTCTTTAACTCGAACATCTCAGATTTGCATAAACATTTTACAAAGTTATATATATATATATATATATATATTTTTTGACACCTACAGGAGTCTGATGATTCAGGTAAAGCTTGCTCCAAAAATAAATCAAGTTGACAAGCTGCTCTTTTTGATGCTGAGAAGCTCTGACGCACATCATAGACATGTCAGTGCAAATGGTCAGAAAGATACTTCCATACAAATAGAACAACATAGGCAGCAGTCTTGTGGTGCACAAAGATAATTTTGAAAGGGAAATACGCAGACAGATGGTGTTTGCTCTTTATGGGGGAGCAAAACTCCAATTGTGCTTGACTGAGTGGGATTTCATGAAACACTTGCAACTGAAAACATCATTTTTGCAAACAAAAAGGGCACAAAAGTGCTTAATATTTATTTTATGCTTAGTTCACTTTTATTTATTTGAGGATTTATGTTTGTCATGCTGTATTTATCTTACCATCATACACTGGGGAAAAATATAGCACTTTTCTTGCATCTGTTGCATTGCAAATTGCCTGGACTTCCTAAACTGATCACTTCTGACCCTGAATCTTTTAGGTTATTCTAACATAATAAAGCCTGAAAGATGAATGAGGTCAAATTACAGCATGTATTTGATGAAACTGTATCTTACCCTTTTGGGTCAAGCAGGTCTCTGACCTTCTCATTGTAAATCTCCATGTAGGAGACCTCCACAGTGAAGCTCTCCCCCTCACGGGCCTCCTGCTCAGTCCTGCTGAACAAGGAGCTGCAGAGTCGAGGAATCAGACCAGGCTGCTCTGGTGAGCCCATCATGGTGTAGGACTTCCCAGAACCTGAAGACAAACAGTCCACTAATGGGTCAAATGACTTCTGAATTTACATAAAAGTAAAAGAAACAAAAGAAATCCTCATAAGCTGCTCATATTCTGTGCCACCAAAAAAGGAAAATATATTCAGAAAATCTTACAGAGTCCCAGAACCTGACAGTGATCTGAAGACATGGAAGCCAGTGAGAAACAAGACCAAATGATCATTTAATACAGAGTGCTGCTAATGATTTTGGACCAACTGCATCCATGATGCCAAAACAACAAATTTACTTCTAAAGCTTTTAGGCAAATTGAATAGAAATAAATTAATCTGCCAAAATAAGACAGACAAATCGGTGTCTGAGAGGTTCGGATGAATTAGTGGCACAAAATGAGAGAACTTATTCAGACACATGCAAGTCTGAAACGTGGGAGTTTGAAAGGTCTCAGCCTCTTCTGAGTGAATGACGTGGTTTGTTGTAATGCTGTGGTGAGCCTAAGCTACAAACAAACAGCTTAAAGTGCTACCCGGCCCATGTTTGTTCATTTGTAATCACACTTCACAGGTAAGCTCTGAGAGGGGATTGCTCAGAGAACTTTACAAATATAAAAACAGCCTCAAAGAGTTTGTAGACCTGAGGACGTTTAAAAAAAAAAAAAAAAAAGAAGAACCAGGCAAATGTTATTTAAAACTCCTAGTGATTCAGATTTTTTACATGCTAGGCTGGTTTGAGCTGTGGGCAGGGATGGGCTGAGCCTGCCAAAACCTGCGCCTGGCCCATTAATCAAAATTTAAGTAACTTTTGTTTTTGTTCAGCAGATGGGAGGAAAAATAAAAATAAAAAAGCACAGAATATACTAGCACCACTTCTAACTCCTGATAAAATTTAGCCACTGCATACTTTCTTAATCTCAGAGGTAAAAACACTAAATAATGTTGTTTATGTTGCATTTTTTCTGCCAAATTTCTATGCAAAACTGCTCTACCTGTCTTAGCCGATATTGTGCAGGTAAGATGAGCAGTGATGAGTCTATTCCTTATTTAGTTAAGCTGATGTGTTTTGTCCAAACTAAAACAATGAGGCAACACGGTACGCTCATTTCCTAACATGTTGATTGACAAGCTGGTAGCCAATAAGTGGGCAGTGACCTCCAGTTTCACAGCAGTGAAAACCCACAGCACAAAGCTTCACAACCACATGCAATATGAAACATGGATGTAGGTTCCACGTTGGATAAATGAAGCCAATAAGGAAGTGCCTAGAATCCTGCGCTCTGATGGCCACCAGATGGCAATAGCTGAGCATGCAGAAGGACCTCTGGCCCATTAGAAAATTATGGGATAACAGTCATTTGTCTTAAAGTGTAAATACTTTCCCGCTGAGTTGATGTAGTCACGCACTCATTCTGATTCACATCGAATAAAAAAAGAAAAAAAGAGAAGTCTCTTTTGTAAATATCTGCTGTACTGTATTTTTTTAAAAAAAGAAAAAAAAGGGAGGATTATCTTGAACGCTTGTTAGCTAACAACTTGTGATTGCCAAGACTTCAGCCCATGAGTGTACGGTTTCGCAGTTAGACACGCCCTCTCTCGTAACTGTTTTTTGCAACCAAGATAGCGACGGCAGAAATGCTCATCTCAAGGCTTCAAATCGCGACTTCGGAAACCAGTTGGTGATGTCACAGCACCTATGTCCATCTTTTAAATACAGGCTGTAGTTTTGTCAGGGTTATATTTAAGATCATATTCAAAAACATCTCATAGAAACAAGGTGCCAGCAGATGAAGTTTCTCATACATTTCTTCTATCATAGTATTTTATAGAAATTTTTAATTAATTTGAGCACTACAACTGAGTATGAAAAGGCCATGGAAAACAGTATTGACAATATTTAGGTGTCAATTTACTGAACTTCATGTTCTTTGAGTGCAACAATAAAACACTTCTGATCTCACCGGACTTGATATCTTATTAATTATTACCTGTCTGTCCATAAGCAAAGATGCAGGCGTTGTATCCCATGAAGGCATTGTTCAGCAGACTCTCCCCAAGGCACTGGAACACTACATCCTGACCTGCACAAACATTGCAGAACAAATCCCAAAGTACTGACTGTAACATGCCTGAAATCAGAAAGTAGACTTAATAACCCAGAAACAAAAAGACTTTTCTGGAATGTTTTCACAGCTCTGAATCGACATGATGAACATTTTGTTCAACCTCAATACATCTAACACAGGTCGCTGAATTATGAAAAAATCCTCAGTTTAAAAAGAGAGCAAAAAAATTTCTTCTCACATCTTATCTGTGCTACGCCACAACAGAGGAGCACAATGTATAGCTCTTAATCCCAACCCCTCAACAGTCCCTTTCTTCAGCTCCATAAATAGCTCAGTATATCAGGAAACACTGTCAGGAGATAAGTTTATGAAATGACTCACCAGCCAGTGAAGTTAGGCACAAGCTTAAAACTGAGTGCGCCAAACCACGGAGAGCACAAACCACTGAAAATGTACCAACCTGCAAACTTGTCTTTCTGAGATTCATCCATAGACCAGAAACAGTAGTCATAGGCAAAGACCTGCAAAAAAACAAAAACAAAACTGCAACATACAAGTCTGTAATTTACACCCAATACCACAAATGTGTGCCTATTAAATCCAGAAATTAAAATGATGTTGATTTAAAGTTTTATTAAATTCTTACCTTGGGTTGATTCCTGGTGACAGAAGAGAGAGAGAGAGAAATTGTTAGTAACAGATATTCAAACTAACTTGTCATAAACTCATCTATTTACAATCTTAAATGATCACTATGGATTTGCAAAGGACACAATCATTTAAAAAGATTGATCACAAAGCAGTGACAGCAGCACTTTCAACATCTGTTCATCTGACACTTCAGTCCAGCTCCTGGACGCACTTTTAAAAATTTAGGGGAAAAAAAATTCAAAGATGCTTGATGAGGACAGCAGAGAGAAATGGTCGTCCTTTTGAATGTTCACAGAGTCACTTCACTTCCACACATTCACACCTGGAAGCTGTCCAAGTAGTGCCCATGAGCTAATGGGTCTGTGAAGCTCATTGAGGTGAGTTGGTGAGAATATCCTGAACTCTGTTAAGCGCTGCTGTTTTTTCTGCATAGTGAAACTTTCTTTGAAGTGGATCCAACACTGTTGGACTCGGACACTTAGCAAATAAATCCTCATGCGAGGTGAGAATGTAATCAAGCTGTTTTTCAGAGGGAAAGTGTGGTTTTAGGACACTTGAGCCTAGCATTAGCTGGCATGACCATCTTATAACCAGCTGTTTAGCCGCCTCTTTTCAGCTGTCCGGAGACGGAAGGATCACATGTCTAATTTGGAGGAAGAGGATGAGGAGGAAATGCGGGATGAGAGAACAGTGATGGGAGGCAGATGAAGAGGAGGAAGGGAAAGACATAATGAGAAAGAGATGATGAAAATATACACTGCTCAAAAAAATAAAGGGAGCACTCAAATAACACATCCTAGATCTGAATAAATGAAATATTCTCATTGAATACTTTGTTCTGTACAAGTTGAATGTGCTGACAACAAAATCACACAAAAATCATCTCCTCCCAGATCTGGACTAAAGCATCCGCCAACTCCTGGACAGTCTGTGGTGCAATGTGACGTTGGTGGATGGAGCGAGACATGATGTCCCAGATGTGCTCAATCGGATTCAGGTCTGGGGAACGGGCAGGCCAGTCCATAGCTTCAATGCCTTCATCTTGCAGGAACTGCTGACACACTCCAGCCACATGAGGTCTAGCATTGTCCTGCATTAGGAGGAACCCAGGGCCAACCGCACCAGCATACGGTCTCACAAGGGGTCTGAGGATCTCATCTCGGTACAACCCCCATCTGTGGACGTCGGGCCCTCATACCATCCTCATGGAGTCGGTTTCTAACCATTTGCTCCTCCTGTTCCTGCTGCTGGGTTGTTGCCCTCCTACGGCCTCCTCCACGTCTCCTGGTGTACTGGACTGTGTCCTGGTAGCGCCTCCAGCCTCTGGACACTACGCTGACAGACACAGTAAACCTTCTTGCCACAGCTCGCATTGATGTGCCATCCTGGATGAGCTGCACTACCTGAGCCACTTGTGTGGGTTGTAGAGTCCGTCTCATGCTACCACGAGTGTGAAAGCACCACCAACATTCAAATGTAACCAAAACATCAGCCAGAAAGCATAGGTACTGAGAAGTGGTCTGTGGTCCCCACCTGCAGAACCACTCCTTTATTGAGTGTGTCTTGCTAATTGCCAATAATTTCCACCTGTTGTCTATTCCATTTGCACAACAGTATGTGAAATTAATTGTCAATCAGTGTTGCTTCCTAAGTGGACAGTTTGATTTCACAGAAGTTTGATTTACTTGGAGTTATATTGTGTTGTTTAAGTGTTCCCTTTATTTTTTTTGAGCAGTGTACATGTAAAAATGCATATGTGCATATACAGTCTGCAATCTTTAAATAAAAATTGACTTACAAAAAGGCGTACTAGGTGTGCGGCTGCACTCTAGGCACTTTCATGAAATGCGATTGGGCGGAACAGTCATGCAACTTTGGCCAAGTGTTTGGGATCATTGTTATGCTGAAAAATGAAGCCATTACCAGTCAGATGCTTTCCAGCTAAAAGATGATGGATCAAAAACTGACGAATGTGTTCATAATTCCATCAATTTTGACAAGATTCCAAACACCACCGGATGAAATGCAGCCACAAACCGTGACAGAGCCTCCACAGACGGCTGTAGGCACTGTTGTCCTCCCACTCTCTCCTGACTTCATATAGACTGACAATGTAAACCAAAAATGTCTTGCTACACAGTCGTAAATTTAGCCCTGCCCCAACTTCTGAGATGTGTTGTCATCAAATTCAAAAATTACCTTATTTTTTTTCTTTAAAGAGTACAACTGATGTGTTTTCTTGGTTCTATCATGAATAAATTATGGGTTTTTGTGATTAGCAAATCCCTGCATTCTGTATTTTACATTTTATATAGTGTCCCAACTTTTTCTGGAATTGGGGTTATATTTTTGCTTGTCAAACTATCATCTTTGGCATTTTTTTGTAGATCTGACTGAAAGAAAAACTGCTCAAGTCACTTTGCTATTCCATTAAAATAAATTAATTAATTAAATAAATTACTCATACTCACAAGCTATGCACATTTACAACCGTGCACGCACAGTAACCTCATAGAAATATAGCTACAGTTATAAAAGTACAAAAATAATTTTCTTATCTTGCAGAGGCAAAGCAGGAGATATACAGGAGATAGCGCAGAATAGCCTCAACCCATTTCCATTTGTTTTGCAATTTTCAAGTAGGGTCATGCTTTAAAACCGGCTGCATAAGCTGATGAATAACCTCAAAGAGACATGACGGGTATTTCCCAAAGTCTAATCTGCACAGACCCATCGACTCAGTGGTCTCCTCAGTCATGGTGGTTACCACGTTTGCTGCAGAAGCACTAAACTACCGTGAACTGAATAATTAAACTGAGCCTGCACTGCAATAACTTCTCGGTGATAAGGGTGTTTAAGTTTTTCACTATCAAACTGTTAACTTATAGCTGCAGTAGTATATCAGTAGAATTCAGCTGAGGGAGCAAACTGACTTTACTGAGTGGGCCTGGAGACCTGGGGCCACAACACTGATGCTGAAGCAGTTAGTGACCAAAAGAAAACTCAAAGACCATCAGAAAGCCTGGAGAACTACTGCTCAAGACCACTTTAAAAAATTAAGTCTGGCTCCTTGGAAACAAAATATAAAGAACTAAGGGCTGGCTCAAGACTTATGCACAGCACTGTTCATTAGTTTAACTGTTGAACAGTTGTATTAAAAATTCAAAATTCCTGGTGCTATGGCCCAGTGGGTATCAGAGACAACATCTGTGAGCTTTTTTGTTCTTTGGAATAATAATTTAGCCAATTTTGTCAGCTGAGGCTGTTTGGCACAGGCAGGAGGAAGGTCTCCTGTGCCCACAATCAATTATCTAAAAGACTGCTCACACACAGCACGTCTCCCTAGATGGTTTCTAGATGCTGTCCATAAACACACTTGATGTTCAGTAAGTGTTAACGACATCTAAAGAAAGCGCATCCCCACCACCTGTCTTTGTGCTTAGCCCAGCCAACATGGCGTCACGGCATTCCAGCAATTGAACGTCAAATCAAACGTGATCCATTCGCCAGTGCAGCCTCGTGGTGCAGCCCTTCATTCATGCAGCATTTGAGCTTGAGGGTCATTCCATGTCACCTGACCGAATGCTTCCAGCCGGATTTCCTTGATTCCCGGGTGATGATGCATTCAAGAAAGAGGCCAAATTTTAGCTTACTGTTTATAGTTTGCTCATTTAAATATAATTGTGATGGCATTAGGGAGATTTAAGTGTTTTCTGGCAAGGCATTTTTAAAAAGCTATATCTAGAACTACTTAAGCCATGCCACCCACATTTAAGTCAAATATCTGCTGCTGTAACTTCAGGAATGCAGAATTTCAAACTTGCAGCTTAAATTTAACATGAAATTCTGAGAGCTTGAGTTTGCTTGAAAATTTGATCGTGTACTGTTGGCACTACCGTATCTGAAGGCCTGTACAAAGAACAGCATCAAAGACAAGGGGTTGAAATTTGGAACACAGATTCCCGTACATGAGGTGCACTCTACACCATCAAACTACTCAAACCAGATGAATTTTTTTTTTTGCTTAAAATCATTTTTTGTTTACAGGGAGCATCCATGGCCTCACAGTGGGTGTCTCATGCACTAATTACCCCAGTACAGTTTAGCTCCAGAAATAATGAACCACAAATTGCTGACTTTTATTTATTTTTTTAATTTGGTCAATTAATATGGAGGCATGTCGAAGCATTTTTTGTAATCCAAGTTAAAACGTGAAGCTTTACTTTAAATTTAAAGCACATCACATTCACAAGAACTGATATTTCCACTGGAAAGAACAACATTTATAGCGGCCCCAGCTGAATGCTACTGTTGCTTCCAGTCAGCTCTTCAGCTATTTAAACTGGAAAATAGACCCATTATGCTCCCATGATCGTAACTCAATTAAGTGCCTTTCCACGTTTTTATTCTTGGACTCTACTAAAGTCAGTGTTCCTTATTCCTTATTAAGTAATGCGAAGCCTGAGCTTTAGGCTCACAGGGATCATTTCCACATTAACAGAACTTAGTATTTGAAACTTTGGCTGTGTTTGATGAGCATCACTGTTGTGTGTGTGTGTGTGTGTGTGTGTATAAATATATATATATTTAAATAAATAAAGAGGTACACTTTAAAAGGTTGTGATTTGGATCTGATTATGTATTGTTTTGGCTGCAACCACGTGCTTAATATTTTTATCTGCTTCCTGTTATTTTTTTCTACTACAATAAGCCCTATGACACTTTAGAAAGTTGACTGAAGAGTCTGCTAAGCATGGAAGATGATGAGTCCCCACAATGGCTGTTGGCTTTTTATCATGGAATATAAAATGCTCTTCAAAGTGGAGAACAGAAAAAACAGCAAGACTACACCGCTGTAAAGGAAAATTGAGGCTTTCCTGTCTGTGGCATGTTGGAAGATGGCTGTGCAAATCTCCAAGAAGAGGAAGTTCATTGCAGATGGTATCATTAAGGCTGAGCTCAACGAGGTCCACACTGGGGAACTGCTGAGCGCTCTGGGGTGGAGGTGGGTGTGTGGATGGTCACGTGGTCAAAAGGCAGAGGTCCCCTTAACAACTACACTGACACAGCAATCGGCCATATCCTGGTCAGGTAGGAAGATCAGCAGGACTCCAGCACAGTGCTAACAGCAATTGTGGAGTTTAAGTAAAAGACTGTGCACCACATCCAAGCCTGACAAAAAGGGGGCCAACACAAACACGTGCATCATGTTCCAGGGAGCACAGGTACACACCAAACAAGAGGGTTTTCCACCTAATGGAAGTGAAACCCCTTTATGTAAACACTACAATCAATAAATTAAAAAAAAAAACAACCGACAAAAATGCTAACATATTTGTGTACATCTTCCTTGCAGACAGTCTTCACTGCAGCCTCATTTGAAATTCTGTACCATACACAACTAAAAGCAGACTTTACTCAAGCACAAAAATCAAACTGAAGCTTAAAAAGGCTGCAAATTTAGTCATCGCCATACATATTGGGGAACTGTAATAAAACAATGCCTGCCTATGAGAGACTTGGCTGGTCCATAAACAAGCAGCTTTAAGTCCTGTCCTCTCCTGGGATAGCGAGAACATTCCTGAGATAACTGGCAGCCTTGCAGCTCCAAGGAGTCACTAAAGGAGGAGGAAGGCAGGTCAGCAAGTCTATGCCTAAGAATGCATGGGTCTGTACAACGAGTGAGCTACAAATCAGAGTCCATTTTTGGAGAATTTTATGTCAAAGTGAGGACGTAAAGTAACTAAATGAAACAAGCAAACTTTATGATGCTTTAAAAGCGATCCCAGCCGGCATGTTTAATCACATTATATATAAATGTGACAAAATTCATGAAACTGTTTCGCAAGCCTACTCACTGTTAGTGTCCTCTCAAGTTATTAAAGCAGTAACAGGGCTTCATTAATCTTTACCTTCTCATGGGTCTGAAAACTGTGCTGTGACATATTAACACCCCCTGAAGACTTAGCAACTCCGCTAAACCCACCAGAAAGTGAGCTGAGTAAGCAGAAACTAAGTGGGGGAAACTAACCAAGAATGCTGTCATACAGAAATGGTGGGCTCTACATTAAAATTGGGGCTTTTAAAGGGATTACTGTCTCTTTCCATCCTGTTTATTGGGAATTCATATTATAAGCTAAATGCATGAAACAAAGATCTGGACACTGAAATGGGAGCAGAGGATTGGACATCAGCTTGCGCTATAACTCACTGTGAGTAGATGCTTCAGATTAACACAAAGTAACTGGCTGATGTGAGAACAGCAAGCCCTGCAAACATCAGTTTGCATGTGCAAAAGAAACAATAGAAAAACAAAACAAAACAAATTTTTTTAAATAGACCACAGTTAAAAAGATTAGGTCAAACATTCCATTAGAAAAAAAACATGCATTTATATAGAGTAACAATATTTTTGGTTTTACCACTTCCACTGTTGCTTCTGTCTGACCTTTGTGCTGTGCTGCACTGAGCCTGTAAAACCTGTTCACACAGAGCCCCAAAGGGGAAACACAGTGCTGCTGAAGCATGTCAGGGCAGAAGAAACACACTGATACATACGCATGAAAAAATGCATAGGCTAACAGTGAAATATGAGACTCCCATCTCTCTACAAAGACAGTGATTCATTCAATCCATGTTTGCAGGGGATCGCCCCAAGGCACAATTACATACTGATCAGGGTAACCTAAACAAGTGCCAAGACCTCCAGGGAACATCTACTTCCACTGCTACCACTCAATATGTGGCTCACTGCAACAACATGAGAGGAGGGCTGGGGCTGCTTTATCAAAAATAAACACAATTATCAAAAACAAATGGAATTTAGGAAAGTTTGTGCACATTGCAGAGCAATGCATTGCACCAATGTGACTTCTGACAGCATAAATGTAACTGGAAGCAATTTCTGCAACTCAAACCTAAATCCTGACACTGTCCTCCGCTCCTTATTCCTGCTTCTTAAAGTGTGTGTCAAACTACCTGAGTAGAGGTGCGCTGGAACAGACACACCCTTTGTAAAAGAGCAACGACGCAGGAAGGACAGAAGGGAAGGAGGAAAAAATGGATGGGAGAATTACAAGGAGCTTGGGTGGAGTGAATTTTAGATCTGAGCCTTTTCCAAACAATTGGGTGCTAACCTGAAAAGCTGGTTAGCTTCTCTCTAACTCAGCTGACAGTAATCCTGAGGGAATTAAATGAGTGAATCTATGATACAGTCAGTCCTGTTGTACACATATATTAATTGGGTGAAACCACAGCATGAAACTGGGGTCACTTATACAAACCAACCAATAGGAATGCAGCATGAAATGAGCTACTGATCATAGACTGTATATAAAGGATGGACACTAACATGTCATCATACATCTGTTTGTGAAGTTCCATTTTAAAAACGACAATGTCACCTTGGTTTGCAAAGTGTTTACAGAGGTCACAGAACAAGTGAGAAGTAGGGCCATTTTCACACAGACTTCTCCAAATAAAGGTGTTGCCCCCTTAAGGCCATTCAAAAGAACGCAGGTGTAAAGCACTATTTTTCTCTTTTTTTTTACTTTTTTTGGCCTTTTGCAACTTATTTGAAAGCTTACAATGGAGAGAGACAGGAAAGCGCGAGAGAGATATGGGGGAAGACACACAGTAAATGGCCACAGGTCGGGACTTGAACCACGTGCCATACATGGTCACCTACTCATCCCCTGAGCCACCTTGCCAATTGGTGTAAGGGACTTCTGCACTGGCTTCAACTTTCAGACCTGGATGCTATGTCTATGGTACTTATTCACTGAGACACTGTTAATTAAAAATCCAAGTGAATTGATGAGTAGAAAACATCCATCTGTTTTCTTTAATCCAGCAAAGGCCTAGCCCAGCTGACAGTGGAGGAGATGCAAAACTAAATGTTTGGCATTCCAAACAAAATTGTTGTGACATACTGTGTCCTTCAGAGATTATCGTGATGGTTATCCATGAAGGATGTAGCATGTATGTAGTAGGAAATAAAAAATGAATTGCAGCAGTGCCCCACAGCCTATGATTCAGCAGCTATCAGTCTACAAAGCTGCACCAAAGTTTATTAGATCCATGTTGCCCAACGCGGTTGATGAAATGTCAGTGGGCAGATGCTTTTAGTCAAGAGTAGTTAAGTCCTGAAGTCACGCTCAAAGTCCAATTACAAGCCACGACTCGAGTCAGGTCCAAGTCTTGTACATAATAAGTTAAACAAGTTATCATGTGCTGCTTAACAACACGTGACTCAAGCCTGCACTGTGCTAAACAATGTTTCACGATTAAGAGATAAAGCCAAACAAATAATGTGGCTAACCAGGGAGGCTCGCTCCACTATGCACGGGATCAAAGCGAGGTCAGAGCCTGCTGTGGTCAAAGCGAAACAAAACAGCAGTAAACCACAAAGTGGCTGAAATTCAAACAGTTAACCAGGTTAGCCTCAAACTGATGACAACTTTCTTGCCTGTCACAGCTTACCGGGGGTCACCTGTGTTCACGCTGTTGATGGCTGGATATAGAACTGTCTGGTTCCCATCCATCTCCACCACACATTTTGTTTTCAGGTCTTTTTCTGTATAAAGGAGAAAGAATGCCAAAGACAACGTGAAATTTTTGCGGTAAAACAGTGTAAAAATGCAGAAATAGAAAGAAACAAAGGAAAGAAAAAAATAACGCCTTGCAGACAAGCTGCATAGCCATTATAATGTACTGTGTAAACAATTTTGAAAGCACTGATATATACACTGGGTGTCATAACTTTCCCGAGAAGTCACTGAGTCACCCGGTGCAGAATAACAGGTGGCGTGCATGTGTGTGTGTGTGCGCGTGCGTTCAGCTTCCAAACAGCCAACACAGAGAGGCAGGAAAGAGGTTTTATTGAGGACAGTTGTTCCAGGCCTGCACAAATATTACAACTAGTTTACAACTCCCTAAGCAGACAGTAAGGAAAACCAGGGTCACACCTTCTCTTCCTCATTCCTACCTGCACTGGAAAGTTTTTAAGGCGGAGACAGAGCTGAAACTTCCTGTCAGAGTAGGTATTAGGACACACGAGTCACAAGATTTTTTTTTTTAATGCATTATTTGAAACTTTAATTGGAGGAAACTGATAGCTAATCTTAAAAGTTCAAGGTTGGTGCTGCGGTTAGCTGACACTCCAGTGAAGCTCAGCTGTTATGAGAGGTATTTTAGGCCAGTGACAGTGCATGAAACATGTCTGTAATCTTGAAATGCCTACGGGTATTTAGGCTATCCAGGCAGTTATTCTGAAGCCAAAGCTTAAATTTCAACAGTCACCGGGACACAAGAGCTGCAGGTATAGAATTGCCCTTCAGATCTGATAAAAACCTGCTTAAAAAGTTTGATGATCGCCTCAAAATAAGGTGCAAAAACATAAGTTTTAAGTTAAACTACCAAATTCTCGCTGATATTTCAGCACAGGACTCTTGCGTGTGCCATGTCTCTGTTGCCAGGATGTCATATCACAGTCCCCATATTTTACCACTTCACACCCACATTGCTTCCAGCTTAACTTTTCTACAGAGAGGTGTAAAAAAAATAAAAAATAAAAAGACCTTTTCAGAGCCTGCAGGAGAAAAATTAACCCCGTCCCACGCCTTATTGTTTACCAAAAGTTACAACTTGAAAGGGAGCAAACAGGGACTCAGATATGGGTGCATGGCAAGACTTACACTTCCCTCTGAAGGTGGGCGGTGGCGTTCAAAATACTTAATGAAAGCCAACCAGTGAGCCAGAAATGCTGGAAATATAGCAGTTGTGTTGCACTTACCTCTCCTGTTCATTGGCCGCACACGAACAGCCACCTTCACATTTGAGTCAGTGAGACTGCTGTCATCCATGATGGCACCTGACCTGCGTCAAATGAAGCAATAAACACAAGTGAAATGACTTGAGTGTAATTAATATTGCTCACGGTGAGACAGGTCTTATTTATCCTACGGACTCTTGAACGCAGCAAATAAACTGTGCTCATTTTCTTCATATTTCCCTTTAACTCCAGTCCATATAATTCGTGAACGCCTCCACAAAACGATAACAAGCTGAAAAACTCGTGTTTA
>JAMQGT020008297.1:0-2500 GCA_024447675.2 Pterophyllum scalare
TATATCACTTTACTTCGTTCAGTTACGTATTGCTTGCATTGACACTGAAGTTGGTGAATATATTACTTTAAACAGTATCTTTTGTCAGGTTTTTATTACACACTAGTCACTCTTGAATTTTGCACCTGACAAAGTATGAAAATACTAAAACTAATACTCGAAACTAACTGAAACTACACTAAAACTAAGCATTAAACCAAAAATAAAAACTAATAAAAATGAGCAAAACCACTCTGAAAACTAATTAAAACTAACTGAATTAGAGAGGGAAAAAAGAAGTAAAAACGAAGTAAAACTAAACTATAATGTAAAATCCAAAACTATTATTGCCCTGCCCTGAACAGGCTCCAGTAACCATCACAGTAGCAGACATCCAAGTCCCATCCAACTATCGGCACAATAACCAATATGAAGCCTGCACTCAGTATAACATGGAAACTCATAGCAGCTAAGATGAGCAGGCACAAAGCATAATACATGAGCGGGGCCCAGATAGGAAGGAGGTATATAGGAGAAACACCAGCTATGGTAGATACAGTAGGCACTCAAGACTTTAAGACCAGGCTGACTAACCTGTACGCTGCCTGGAGTGATTACTACAGAAAGCCTATGACTCGATGCTGCACTCATGGATCCTGGAATGCCTAGAAGCTATACAAGTTAGGCCTGAATTGTCTCAGCCAGATCATTAACAAGACTGGCTATGGATACCGACTACGAAATGTAGCAATCATGAGCCACCTCCTGTACATGGATGACATCAAGCTGTATGCCTGGAATGGACGAGATACTGATTCACTGATCCACATCACTAGAATCTACAGCAATGACACTGGAATGTCATTTGAACTGGAGAAGTGTAGTCAGGTAGTAACAAGAGAGAGGGAAAGTAGTCATAAATGAACATAGTAGTGGTGGAGAGTGGTGGACAAGAAAAGGAAGGAAAGCCATAGTGATGGACGTAGCAATACAAGCAATGGCAACATCAAGAAGAAGAAACATGGGAAGCTCAACCCCCAAACTGGGAGAATGGCTCCAGCAGATTCCAGAACCGACATCCGAGACTCTCTGTCCAGAAGAGTGCAGTCCTGTGAACAGCTAGTACTTGCCTCAGAAATAGTCCAGTTCTACAGGCCAAAAAAACCTAAAAAAAAAAAACAAACAAACTCAGCACTTAAATAATTTAAGGTCATAAAATTTATATATGTATATATATATATATATATGTATATATATATATATATATATAAATCCAAGCTCGCCTCGCTGTCTTTTTGCCCTCCAAGCTCGGGTCCTCTACCAGAGGCCTGGGAGCTTGAGGGCTCCTGCGTGAGTGTCTTAGCTCTTCCCAGTATTGTGCTCTTCTGGACAATGTGGTCCAGGAATCTGCTGGAGCCACTCCCCCAGTTTGGGGGTCATTGGCCCAAGTGTTCCGATTACCACGGGGACCACTGTTACCTTCATCTTCCACATCCTTTCCAGCTCCTCTCTGAGCCTTTTTTAAAAAAATTATTTTAAAGACTGTCATGTCTGGCAGGTGTTGCAAGCAGAACTGTGATCTGAATGCATTGTTGTGCCAAACATATTTGCTCTTTCAAGATGAGCTCTATAGGTTCTCTATAGGCTCCTCTTGTTAGTGTTTGACCCTTTATTTGAGTTATTATTCACATTGATATATCTGTGCCAGAGTTGACAGGCTGAGGAAAAAGAAAAGAGAAAAGAAAGAAAAGAGAAAGAAGAGAGAAAGAGGAAAAAAGGAGAATAGGGAAAAATAGAAAAAAAGGGGAACGAGCACAAGTAAGTAAACAAAAAAGTTCATCACTTGCTGAACTGTAAGAAAAGAAAAAAACGTACAAAATACTATACAATACGTGCAAAAATAAATTTGTGTGGGAAAAACAAAACAAACGATGCATGGCTACTGCAAACCAACAATTTTGTTGTGTTGTGATTGCGTGGGTGTTTGTGTCTGTGTCATGAAATGTACTTACCAATGAGGGCAGAACGCCGCAGCTCCGCCCATCAGAAGCCAGAGGCGGGTAGAGAAAGCCCCAGGAAACCCAGGCCACGAGCAGCCCATCAAGAGCCATGAAGACCAGAGGCAAGGCACAAGGCCCAGACCCAGGTCCAGTCATATATACAAACACACACGCACACATGCATGCACACACACAACACATACATGCCTACACACTCACCCACACACATATATATGCACAGATACACACATACGCACGCATATACTCACCCACCCAAACACACTCACGAAGACTGTGACAAATACACAAAGACACACATTCATCATATCTACCCACCCTCTGAAGTTGGGGCGAGTGGAAACACTCCCAGGACCAACAGTGACCCCAAAACGCCGCCAGCCCGGTCCCAAAGAACCACCCGACCCCCACCCCTTGGTATTTAATGAGCTTCTCATGTTCCTTCTCCTTAATGTTGCCACCACTTGGTATTGCAACTTCTATCACTACGACTGTCTTCCTTT
>JAMQGT020008297.1:10000-35107 GCA_024447675.2 Pterophyllum scalare
AAATCCAATAAACCGTACAATGATAGGTAATTAGTTTATATGAAAGATTCAAGCTGTAAAGCCTTTCTAAGGACCCACAGTTTTCTGAATGTGAAAGAGTTCCTTAAAGTTCAACAGACCTTTTTATTCATTGCTGTCATTAACAGTGACAGGTGAATATCCAGTCAATGGGACACTGTTCACCATGTGCATACTTACCAGGCTATGTTTGAAAGCACATTGTAGTTATGTATGAGGAATGAGGACATTTGGAAGGCGTTCGAATCAAAGTTCCTTCACGTTAAAAGAAGCCAGCTAAAGGGTCTATTATCTGATCAGGATCTTCTTCCTGGAAAGATTACAGAGTGGGAGGAGATCCTGGTTGAGATCCAGAAAGTTCTGAATGGATAATATATTCCATCTGGCCTTAGAGTTCCTCCAAGGAGCGGGAAGACAGGGGTGTCTTGGCTACTTTGCTTACCCAATAACACATTTTGATGAGAAGCTGAAAATGAAAGAATGGATTAATTCATTGTAGCCCTCCACCCATCATACACTTTAACTGTTACTTTTTACACTTTGGATTGCTTTTATCTCACTAAAGACACTAAAGAACTGAAGGAGCTTCTTTTTGTTTTACCTTTGTTCACTTTATTTGCCTCTTCAAACTCACAGTGTTCTAATCCTTGCTTTGTTTCTCAAAAGACAAAAACAAAAAAAAGAAAACATTAAAAAGTTGAAATGTGGCACAGAGAGTTCAGCAGGTCTGTTTGGAGATCAGATGCAATCCTCATGTTCTCAGTCTGCATCTGGTTAGCGTAGCTTCACCTGCCACTCACTCGCCCCTCAGCCCATCATACATTCACAATGTATGATACATACAACATGATCCTACTCCAGCCCACGCTAACTTCATTACACATGACTAAATGAAGACCATATGACATGTGTGCCGAATAACACTGTGTGTGTGCTTGATGTATACATGTCTGTGGTCTTTGTAAGGCACGGGTTAAGGAAGTTCATTTGGAAATCTAAACCATTTTAAAAACATTACAGGCATATTATGTCTGGCTACCCTATACCTGTGACTTTTCTGTGGCTTATATTCAATTTGAGGTCAATACCCCAGAATTGGTTGCCATCTGTTGCATCCTGGACCACTACAGGCATATCTATACTCTACATAAATGCATATCTATACCTATTTATACTTAGCTCTACTTGCTAGATTAGATAAATAAGATCAGATAAATAAGAATATATAGATAGATAGATATTAATTTCATAAAAAATCATTAAATGTATTAAATATTTTTGCTTGGTGACAGATCCAAATAATCATTCTGGATCATTATTTTATTTTATTGCTAAGTCATTTACGACTCTCGTGTGGTCTTATTTCAGTATGTCTAAATCAAAATAAACTCTGCTTAAATTCTCTGTATCTTTCCATTCCCTTCTTATTTCTTCACGCCCTATTAAGTAAAACAAAAACAATATGAAGGGAAATCATCTGTGTATCAACTGTAAAATTGACCTTTGTTGATTCAGCCACTCTTCCTTCTTTTGGATCCCCTTCTACAAAGTTTTCCTTAGTATTCAAGCAGAAAACAGTGATGAACACAGAATAGACGTTCATATATGTATTTTTTCTGTGTTTGACCACTTGAAAGGCTAGTGCCGATGTAGCAACACTGAGCACCAGATACAGAAATAATAGAAAAATGTCATATAAATTATTATTATTTTTATATATAAGCTATTAGAGCTGTCAACTGCAAGTGATCAATATCAAAGGTACAAATATACCTGTTCTTACAAAAGTGTGGGGTTCGTTTTAAGGATTTTGAACTAGCATTAGCAGTGTGTGCATGTGTGTGTGTCTGTAAGCTAAAAATCACTGATGTCAGAGATGTCAAGCTAGTGCTGACAGGAGCTGAAAATGTCAGAAAGACACCAGATGCTCCGTCAACACACGCACTCACACACACACACACATACTGATTGTCACATGCAGCAGCTGTGCTAGTTGGACTTAAACACAACCTTTAAGTGTCATGCAAGACCCACCTAGTCAATCATGATCTCTCTCACTCTCTCTTTTCCTGAGTCCATCTGTCTGTCTCTTTCCCGGTAGACGCGCAGGCTCACCCCTGGTCAGTACACAGGCCAGCCAGTGAATCAATTTAATCTCTATTAACTGTCACACACACACACACACACACACACACAAACACATCCTCTCCTGCCCCAGTATGCCAGTGAGTCAGTTTCAACCCAATTAACATACAGAGGATTTCAATGTCTCTGTTTCCCTCCCGTTCGCTCTAACACACACATGCGTACATGTGATGTGCCACCCAGCCCAGCCTTGATGTGGCAATGAATCAACCCAGTTTCCATTGAGAGCACCCCACCAACACACACATACACACACACATACACATGTAACTAATTAAACACCTGGTGCTTCTTGGCCTGGCTAATCGGAGATTAATTGCTTCCTTGTTGTAAAGGACCTGTGTGTGTGTGTGTGTGTGTGTGTGTGTGTGCTATTTCTATTTAAACTCTATGGAGACATATAATAAAGTACTGATGCATGAAACCTTTTAGGTGCCTGTGTGAGTTTTGTGAGTTTTTTTCTGAGTATTTGCTGCGTATTAAGCTCATAGCCAAAAGTCAGATCTTTCAATCCCATAAATTACCCCCCTTTAGCTTCCTCTGGTGCTAAGTCGTTCTTAAATACAGTCAAGGTGCAATCAATCACACTGTAACAAACCCATCAATACTAACCCAATGCATTTTCCTTCAATAAGTACATAAATGAATAAATCCCACACAAATCACAATTAGTGTAGTGATTAAACGATTGTTAAAAGGTTAGTAAAGCGCTCAAAAACACACTGTGTAAATAAAGATCAGGAAATTGTAATAAAAACAAAGACAAGCAATATATTTAAAAAGAAAGAAATGGAAAAGGTAAAGAAAATAAATGTTAAGTTCAGAATGAGCTGTGGTAAAAACCACGCACGCACACACACAAACACACCCCGCATCAAGGTTAATGCATTCCTAACACAACATAATTTGTTCCATGTACGACAGGTAACGGACTTTAATGCTTTAATAAAGCAGCGCTGAACACTGAGTCTTTCACTTTAGCTGCCGCTGTGACTGAATAATCATTTTTATGGGTGAAACTTAATCTACCTATAAATTGCTTTGTTACAGCCCTCGGTGCATTTACAGTGAAAGACTCTCATAACCCCCGGAGTGTAGCTCTAAAGGTGCTTCTGTCTGGGTGTCTCCTGCTAGATTTGCATAAATGTTAGTCCTTAACCTTAACCGTTTTACTGATGTCAGCCTACACATTTTACCATTAACTCTGTTTCCGTCAAAAGTAAAGACATAAACAAATTAAAAAAACACCAGACCTCTATAAGTCCAAGACTGATATTTAACTCTGCTTGTTGGCTGACAATTTTCAGTGATGTGTGTTTTGCTGTGTTTTTTCACATCACATTATGTGTTTTGTTTTGTTTGGGTTTTTTTTTTTTTTTGCAGCGAAACAATCGTCTGTCTGTGGGCTTTCACACTTCAGACTGTGACTTTCCTATGAAGACTCCTCAAGGAAAAACAGGCTCATACAATCTGACTGCTGCAGTATTTAAGCCAGAACTCTGCACTGAGCCTTTTCACTTGTTTGATTTGGCTTATGTCTCTTCACCGTTGCATCTGTCTCTTAGTCATATATCACTGGCCTTGTTATACACAATGAATTTAAAAGTCAGAGCCACTTTTAAGATCACTGCATATAATACATATATTGTATATAAAGTTAGAGTTAGTTTTGAGCAACCCAGTTTTGCTCTAACTTTGATATTAAATGGGAGATCTCCACAGGGAAGATTTTACAGGGAGACCTTGGTTTATCACCTGCGTCGTTACATTGTTTCCCCTTAATTATTACATACCCCCCTTTGTAATTTAGACAAATTGGGCCAGTTAATGTGTAAGAATCTGGCAAGTG
Source organism: Pterophyllum scalare (assembly GCA_024447675.2). Taxonomy (NCBI): domain Eukaryota; kingdom Metazoa; phylum Chordata; class Actinopteri; order Cichliformes; family Cichlidae; genus Pterophyllum; species Pterophyllum scalare. The sequence goes on from JAMQGT020008297.1 coordinate 14,013, forward strand.
TCAACGTGTGATTCAGTTTGTTTTTGAAGAAAGGAAATCCTACACTGGGAGAAAAAGATGTTTATGTTCTGCTGAATTTCTCCTTTTCACTACCTTTGCCCTGGTGTCAGTTTTGTTATCTGTCTTCTGAGGTTAATTAGTCTCTGTGCGAACCCTCTCAGTTTTTTTGTTTTTTTTAAAATTGTTTTTACATTTTGCCTCATACCATCTTTTTACTTTTACTGTTTTCTTTATTCTATTCAAACCACCCTTCCTCAGCCTCTTGTTTTTCAAAAAACTTTCCCATCACTTCTTAGCTCTCTGAGATCCCCAGCTCTGTTTTCTTTGGACTTTTCTTAGTCCATTTCCTTTTCTTTACTTCCCCTTTTTCATCAATCTGCAGCATTTTCTTTGGACAGTACCCTTCCTGGAAAACATTTTTTTTCTTTTTCTCCTTTCCCTTCCACCTCCTTCACTCTGAGCCTCTCGCCTCTTTGCATTTATTGATGCAATTCATTTTGTTTGCATCACATAGCATTGTCTCTGCCGCTTGACTTTACTACTTCATCTTCCTAATCCATTCTTGACCCCTTTCTGAGTTCTCTTTGTCAGCATACAGCTGTCCTTTCTTAAATCTCCACATGCTCCCTTGTTTTTGTCCTTACAATTAAAAAAAAAATCAGCTGTTCCCTGATTATCAAACAGAACTGTCTCCTTTGTTGTTACATCATAAAAATTATTATTTTTTGCATCTTTTAAAACTGTTCTTTAATAATAGATGCTTTGTAAATATTAACACAACACAGCTGTTCAAAAAGTTTGAAGGTCACAGCTGTTTCCCGTCAATCATGATTATTTGATAATTACTCCTTAAATATGAAAATACAGACATGATTAGAAAATCGCTGAAACAGGGAGAATGCCTGAATGAACCGACGGGAGACTCCACGCATGTCTTGATGGGGCTGCAGAAAAAGAGGTCAGTCAGCTGAGGGGAAGAGGAGAAGTGCAACACACAACCTTTGAATTCAGCTCCAGCAAGCCAGCCCGCATGGTTAAATAACCACTGAAGGTCTCGCAGACTACAAATTACACAGGATAATGTGTTCAACAAGTAGCGTTAAACTCTGCAGATTCTGCCAGTGATATATGCCCGTGTATATAGTGAGCAACTACTTTAGTGTTGAAAAGAAAAAATAAAGAAAATAAAAAAGAACTAAGGAATGAAAATGAAAAGATTAGGGTTGGCTGTAGCGAAATACACTTGGGATACAAGTGACTAAAGCCAAGCTCACATGCATGAAATACATTTAATGAGACAAGAAGATTGTTTGCACAAGGATGTTGACTAAAATTGCTCATCCCTCTGTGTGGTGCAGCAACAATCCCCCCATAAGTGCACAAGTAAGCCCCATCGAAACCTGGGCTTTGTTGTGAATAATCTCTAGCAAATGGAGCAGCTGCCCCATTTTAAGTACAAGAGCTTGGCAACGAGGTCTCCTTTCAACTTCCAAAGCAGGGATTTTGTGTATGGAAAAGGTAATGCAAGAGAGCAGACGCACTTATAGTGTAAGCAGTGGAGTTCTCAAAGTTTTTCTTTCCACACATGAGGCATGAGCAACTGTTGGAAAAATCTCCACTGTAATAAATTTTCTTACTGATAGAGTTACAATAGCAAATGTGACCAAATGTCACATGAACCAAACATTAAAATATTCCACATATAGAGAATTTATTATGAGTAAGTAAAAATGAATGAATGAAATGACGTATCTGAAGTTCCTGCACATTTCTCTTCAATAGTGTGTCACTTCCTATAGATTCAAATGCAGAACTTTATAAATAAGGGCCAAATAAGGGACTCTAGAAATAAGGGAAGTCTAAAGGAGACTGCTGGCTTACTTTTGGTTCCTAGGATACTTAGGAGTAGAATGGGAGGCAGAGCCTTCAGCTTTCAGGCCCCTCTTATGTGGAACCAGCTCCCAGTTTGGATTCGGGCTGGGACGGGTCCCATGATGCACTGAGGGTTTATTTTCATTCACCTTTCTTTACTCTGTTTATACTCCACTCTGTATTTAATCATTAGTAATCATTAATCTCCGTCTCTCTTCCACAGCATGTCTTTTGTCCTGTCTCTCTCCCCTCAAACCCAACCGGTCACAGCAGATGACTGCCCCTCCCTGAGCCTGGTTCTGCTGGAGGTTTCTTCCTGTTAAAAAGGAGTTTTTCCTTCCCACTGTCACCAAGTGCTTGCTCATAGGGGGGATCGTTTTGACTGTTGGGTTTTCTCTGTAATTATTATAGGGTCTTCACCTACATTATAAAGCACCTTGAGGCGACTGTTTGTTGTGATTTGGTGCTATATAAATAAAACTGAATTGAGTTTTTTTTGAGAACTTTAAATAGCATTTATGTTTACAGTTTTCTTTGACTTTGTTTTATGGTTAAAGTCAGCTGTTAGAAGCACACTGACATTGTCCTCGCCCTGATTTAGTAGTCCCATCTTACAGTCTTCACTACAAACTATTTACTTACTACAAACTATTTTGCTTCAAACTCTCTAAAATGGATGTATTTAATATTTACATAACATTATTTATTTACCTAAGTGTTGAAATTCTACTGTGAGCATATGTTGGAATCTGGGTGATTGAGAAAAAAAGTCTAATCTGTTGCTAGTGTCTAACCAACAGAAGGTATTAGAGGGTGGTTACAATGAGAGCATTACTTAACATCAAAACAAAAAGACTGTAGCCATCTGGCAGCATCTCAACGTGGTGGAGCAATATGTGCCAGAGCAATCATCCAGTAAATCAATAATCTACTCCTTTAGTGATGGAGCATGTACTCTAGAAGAGGGAGAAAGGTAATTTTTCCTCATTGTTCAGTGAGTTGAGTAATAGATGCTTTCAGGTACATGAAATTTCTTAAGGCCAGTCGTGGTGAGGCAGCACCTGATTGCATAGGAGGATCATTACGAAGATGGACTGATCAGTTGGTGGGTCAGTACCTACCACATTCTCTTTATCAATCCCACCTGAAGACAAGCGCAGCACTGAAGCTGTTTCTTTGACAATATACACGGACGCCCTACCCAGCATTCAGTCTGTTCTGTAGTGATGAGTATTCATCAGGTGGGAGCCGTAGGGAGGAGCTAAGTCATCAGAAAAGATGCTAGATGTCTCTTCCCTCAAGGAAGAAGGGAAGGCGTTCTCCCTTTCTTGTGGAACCCAGGTACCACTTGATCTGCTGTAGTTGCTCCTGCAGTGGCAACTAACTCACACTGTCATGAATTTGACAAATCAGTTTCACTTTGATGGAATAAGGTTTTAGTTGCTAATTTTTTTTTTCTCCAGTGTTTGCATTTGTGGTAATTCCGGCACCTGACATAATTTTCCAGGTTAATAGTAGAGTTCCTCACAACGTGCTGCTGCGGGCCGCTCTAAATTCAGTTCAGTTCCATTCAGTTTTATTTACATAGCACCAAATCACGACATCAGTCGCCTTAAGGCGCTTTATATTGTAAGTGCCTCATGGCACTTTATACTGTCCAATAATACAGAGAAAACCCAACAATCAGAAATAAGAGTTCATACTTTTAAAAAAATAAAAAGGAAGAAAATATGCTCATAGAAAACTGACAAAGGAAGGCAACAGCAAATGCCCTTAAAATGAACCGCATCTCTATTCTGCCCTTTCACTTTCACCCCTCCTAATTCTTCCTAAGTCCACTGTATTTTTGTTGGAGTCTCCTTACCATAATTTCTTTCTCTGCCGCCCTCCTATCTTCTGTTTTTCCATCTCCGCTTAGATCTCTCTGTCATTTTGTTTTCCCTGGACTGCCTCCTGATGGGACAACATTCTGACAGGGAAAAAAAAAGTCACACACACACACACACGCAGCTGCCTTCCATTAAGGAAAACTGGAAACCAACACAATCCCTTATTGTCAGGTAGAATTTCAGGCTCTAGTCTGAGGTGCAGGAGCAGTTCAGCTGATGTCGACTGAGCGCTCCAAAAAGCCACTGTAAGGAAAAACCGGGTAGCCTGTCAAGACTCCCATTCCTACATTCATAGAAGTGTATATGTTAAATGTATTTTGTAGCACAGAGTCACTATGTTTTATATAAATCTCAGAAGAATTCTAATATTAAGTATGATCTATATAATGTGAATCCACAGTTAGACCCGCACCACCCGTGCGGTGCTGATACTCTCTCCACTGTAATGTTGTTGTTTGGCAACAGCCTGGAAATACAGAACAGTATTAAGTGAAGTGATCAAAGTTGATAATTATCACCTTGCCAGAAAAATACACAATATTGTCTCAAGCCAAACTTTTCTTTTTTCACAAAACTCCAACAATGCATGACAATCCATATCCATATAACAACATTTTCCTGCATAAAACAACACCACTGTGCAGTTCTCATAACCACAAATAACAATGAGCCAACAATGTCTGGAAACACAAATAGGTGCATAATAACACTGTTGATGTTCCGGCCCATTAATCACTACTGCATGTTCTAATGATAACTTTCCTGGGCTGGAACACACTCATCTTTAACAGATGTTGACAGAGTGCTCAGCTACACAGATGTGAACCTTTGTGACTGCATCCTGCCAAGTTCTGCTTCGGTCTCATCAAAATGTGAGCAGTAACTCAGGCTGAAGTCTGACACTACCCCAGACCGATAATACAGCATAATGTCAAGTGAATCACATACTCCATTATACAGGTATTTGTGAAGAAAACTTTTCAGGCCTGGATTCTTTATTTTATGTATCTTATGGCTTCTCCACACTTTTTCATTACCGCATGAATCCTTTTACTTGGGTTGATGTTGATAATAGTTGGGTGATGCTTTTGGGATGCCGACTATAAAGGATGGGGTCCAGCTGGGTTTCCTTTAGGTGATCTGCTTTTCTGCTCGTTGGATTAATTTGTGTTTCTAAAATTGGCTGTGGGTGTGAATGTGTGTGTATGATTGTCTTTTTGTGTTCGCCCTGTGATGGGCTGGCGATCAGTCCAGGGTGTATCCCGAGCTCCAGCCCCACCTGCAACCCACCCTTATTTTTCCAAGGTGAAATACATGTATTTTAAATTTGTGCAATATGTGATGTGGATGCCTGAAAAATGATCCACATGGGATGAAAGATGAATGCCTGTAAGTGCGCATTGTAAGTCGTACTCAGAATTATGAGGATTAAACCCAAACTACGTGATATCAATGCTCAGGTTCAAGCATGTGTCATTTTGTAGAAAAAAGTAAAAGCAGGTTCAAGTTTTTAAATAAAACTATCTAAAATATCCTTAATTCTTTCTGATTCAGGGTTCTTATGGGAACTTTTCAGCTATGAGCAGGTTGATTAAGACAGAATAGATTCCCTATGCCGAGTGACTGCAGCCATCAAGTTCTCACTTTCCCACTGCTGCTATGTGTTACTTGTGCGTGTGTTGAAGTACGGGTTTCACTTTACCACAGGGTTCAGGAAGTCGAGAAAGCAGGGGGAGACTGTCTGAGACTGTCAAGCCAGGCTTATAAAAAAGACCCCAAGAGAGATGGAAGGAGTGATTGAGCAAGCAAGGGAGGGAAAGAGAAAGAGAGGAAGGGAGGACAGAAGGAAGGGGAGAAGGAGGTGAAGGGAGTGAGAGGAGGAGGACAATAAGGCTTTTGATGAGGCCTTTCTGGGGAGCATATGTGGGTCACGGCATGAATAAACAGACTTTCACTACCCTGAATTGATGATTTACACACACATCCAGACACACACACAGAGCCACGTTGTGTTGTTTATGTTCCCTTTTTTTGCCATTTACACGCCGGTTTACACATATCACTCTTATACAGGCAGAGGCGTGCACACATACACACACACACACACACACAGAGCCACATTGTCTTGTATTCATTGTTTATGCCTCTCCATTTCACTCATTTATGGATGTGGCCCCAGTGCGCCCTCTCTTTAAATCGGTTGAGTTACTCATACACATAAAATTTGGCCATGTGTCTCTCTTTTACTCACACACCATCATTCCTACACACATGCTCACTGTCTTGCCCTCTGGCTCACTTTCATTTTCTCTGGCAGAGCTACATAGGAGCTGCAATATTTTAAACGGATCTGGAGATTCAGATGTGTTTTAATAAGATGGAAAGATGCATAACAGAAGGGCACAGCTCTTATGTTATAGTCAACAGGGAGACGGCACGTCTTCTTGTTACAGTACTGAAGAATCCTTGGGCAAAAACGCCCAATTCTCACCGGTGCTGCTGCTGCTTCCCTGCACTGCTAACCTGCAGCAGACGTGCAGGCAGCAGCATCTGAGCTGCTTTTTTTTTTTTTCTTCTTTAAACCTCAATCTAAATGCTAACATTCGCTCCATGTTATAATGATTCACAGGCCATAGTGTAATTGTCAAGAGATCAGTCATTTTACAGTCAGATTATTAGAAGATAAATATTGTAAGGGGTCCTGAGGCGATTACCATTTCTATTCAGTGGCTGTTACTCGCTATCATTCCATCATTCACAATCATGTTCTCTCTACTGGGGTTATATTGCTTATGGCTTTCATTATACTTGCAGGTTGTTTTTCTCCTGTCCCTCTCATTGTTAACTTATGATGGTATTTATATTGGGGGTCAACATAAGGCCTTTTCTTCTATTGTCTTTATTTTTGACAATGTATTCAAGCCCATTGATCATTACATCACTATTCAGTATACAGTAGAACACATAGGGTCTAATAGTTATTTTCACAGTGTGAGCAAAAAACTCAACAAGTCAGTGAAGTTTTATTCTTTCCGATGAATCTGAGCTACCAAGGAAACCTTCTCAGTGTCTGGATACTGCACAGGCCAAGGTTAATGCCAGCCAAGAAAACCTGGCAACTGCTGAACTTTTTACAGCCATCGTTTCTTTTCTTTTTAACCCCTGAGAGATTTAGCAGTATGAACAGTACTACTTTAGTAGTCATTCACAGCTTTGCAGTTATTTAGAAATCTTTTATTTTAAAGATAACTTTAAGTAGAAACTAACAAAACTGATATTTAAACTTTAAACTATGTGATATCTGTACATAACTTTTATGGACAAAATTTCTAGGCGTACTCAAGTGGCCTCAGAATCTTACCTCTGCTTTTTGTGGATGACGTGGTCCTGTTGTTTTCATCAGGTGGTGGCCTCCAGCTCTCAGCGGAACAGTTCGCAGCTGAGTGTGAAGCGGCCGGTATGAGAATTAGCGCCTCTAACCCTGAAGCCATGGTCCTCAGCCAGAAAAGGGTGGAGTGCCCACTCTGGGTCAGGGACGAGTTGCTAGTTTAAATCTTGTTCATTAGTGATGCGGGCGCTGTACTGGTCCATTGTGGTGAAGAGAGAGCTGATCGTAAACTTGAAGTTGCCGATTTGCCGGTTGATCTACGTCCTACCCTCACCTACGGTCATTAACTTTGGTTAGTGAGTGAAAGAACAAGATCCCAGATATAAGCAGCGGAAAAGAGCTTCCTCTGAAGAGTGGCTGGCCCTTAGAGACAGGGTGAGGAGTGCAGTCATTCAGGAGGGGCCCAGAGTAGAGCCACTGCTCCTCCACATCGAAAGGAGCCAGATGAGATAGTTCGGGCATCTGACTTGGATACTTCCTGATGCCTCTTGGGTGAGGTGTTCTGGACATATCCTACTGGGAAGAGGCCCCAGAGCAGACCTAGGACACACTGGAGAGACTATATCTCTAGGCTAGCCTGGGAATGCCTCTGTGTTCCCCTGGATAAGCTGGAGGAGGTGACTCGGGAGAGGGAGGTCTGGGTTTCTCTGTTTAGGCTGCTACCCCATGACCCGGCACCAGATAAGCAGAAGAAAATGAATGGATGGATGGTAAACTACCCTACAGCTAGCCTGGTATGAAGCAGCACATGAAATGGTATATGCTGGTTACATTGAAACCCCAGAGGCTCCAAAGTCACCAAACTAGTCAACAGGTTCCCATATTGTGGCATGTGGAACTCCCTGATGCCATTCACATGCACTCTTCTAGCAAAGGCCCTGTTAATCAGTGGCTACAACACTATGTTACTGTTCTTTTTTATGAGTATTTATTTTTAAATATCCCACCTGTCCTCACCTTCACTTTACCAGCATCCATAAAATGGGAGAGGATGTTTTCAATGTTTTTGGACCAAATTCTCATGCTGTGTACTGTTATTGCTACTTGATAGTCACTTGGCTAGGCCTCACAAAAATAAAGCTATACTGGAGATGCACAACCATTTATGTAACACAAAGTTTAAAATAACAAAAGGCTACCCGACTAAGATGTCTGTGGACTCTGACCAAAAAACATAAAACAGGTTTTTCTACAGTTCTGTAGTCATTATAGGACGGTTGATTATACAGTCTGGCTGTCTTTTCCCATCATAAAACACTATGAGATACTGTTTATTTCTTTTATTCCTTCTCTATCAAAGTCTCTTGGCTTTGCCTCCGTTTCTCTTTCTGACCTCTATCATTTCCAATACCGCCATTCTGAGCTCCATTTATAGTTCAGCTGATTTTAGAAATGTAATAAATCTGGAGTCATGTGAAAACGGCTTATTTGAGTTGAGGACTGCTCCTTTAACTGGCCCGTCAGTTGGTCTTTTGTAGTTAAATCCTCACATCAAATCCAAGACAAGCTTCAGAGGGATGGAGAAGTGTTTTTGCTAATCATTTGCTGAACGTCTGACATTTTTAAAGCATAGTGGAGCATAACAGAGCTGGTATTTTTTGTGTTTCATATATATATATATATATACATATATATATATATATATATATATATATATAATTCGGAATAAAGAGAAAAGTTAAAGCACATACAAGTTTTCACAGCTCTGGGTTTCACCTTTGAATTGTTCCTTTGAAAGTACAGACGGAAATCTTCAAACAAGAAAAAAGTGAAATTTTGTGAGGTGTGTATTTTGAGCACATGCAGGTTTTCGGATGGGCATGTCTGTAAAGGCTGGTTTTCTTAAAGAGAGGACACAGGATCAAGAAGAAACCGAGAGGTGAAGAATGTGCCATACTTAATTAACATAATTTTTTAGCTCTTGTCTCATCCTCCTGTGTGCTGGAGATCCCTGAGAGTCCAGATGAACTCTGTGTTACATTTTACTTCCTTCCACATGTGTCAGTTTAGCTGGTCCCCATCACTGATTGCCAATCCCAGTGGCCTAACTGGACATATGATACCTAAAAAGGCTGACTCTGTGGTGACGCCAAGTCTTTGATCTGACAGCCAGGGCAGCTTTGATACGTGCTTATCAGTGGAAACAAGGTTCTTCACTCTTTTCCTGTCTAGTCTTCCTCTTCATTCTCAGTTTCATTCTGTTCTGGCACCCTCTCCCCTCGCTTTCTTGTCTTCTCAGTTCTCTGCTTCTCCTCTTCCTTCTTTTCTTACCCTTCCTGTGCCCTTTCTTCCGCCATCACCTCATACTTCCCCTCTCTCTTATCTCTGCCTCCTTCCAGGCTCTTTTGAACTCATGCATTCTTTCTCCCCTTCTACTTTTTATTGCACTTGTAGCACTCCGCTCACATCCAGGTGGCCTCAACAGTTCAACACTTGATTGCACACACAAACACACCCAGGGATCAAATTTAAGTTCATTATCTACTAAACCAGTAAGTTTAGATGACGGCCTGAGTCTGATTTCCTAATCTCCTTCCCCTCTGTGTTATCTAAGAGCATTGATCTCTTTAACCCAATCTTTCTTTAATAACAAAGTAATCACAGAAATAATCTAAAAATACTGTGAACCTTTATTAATCTCTCCCTTTCCTGTCTATGCAATCTCTCTTGGTGCCCCTATGGAACAATATAACGTAAATAAAATGGACATTTTTAAAGATATTTAGTCGCAAAGGCAACTGGAGCCATAACGATGAGCTCTAACGGGCATTAAAGAATGTGGCCAGTTCATGTGCACCACTTACAGTGCAGTGTTCTGAAACCTTTGCTAATCCTTTCATATATGAAAACTCTTCTAAAATGTCACACTGATAAACATGAACGGCGTTTGCACCTTTCCTTTATTTCACCGTATCCTTCAAACATTAGGGCGCCTGTTGACACAGCAGAAAAATAAAATCTGCTTTTAAAATAACAATGTGGTATTGTTGTCCTGTATCACAGTAGCTGTAATGACAGGTCTTCATACTAGCTGAAGAATGGATCTGTCACCAGTAAAATGTGCCTCATAGATCTACTTTACACTTCCACATAGTAGCAGAAAATCAGCTAGTTATTTATGAGTCCTTTGTGTGGTAAACACCCAAAGACTCTCCAGTGTTTGGCTGGTAAGTTACACATCAGATGCAGCCGAGTGGGGAAATAGTGTGTTACACTGATAGATGGCAGCTCACGGGGGTTACTGTGCAAAATGTTCTCTGTGCTTCTTACATGATGTACTCTGAAGACTCATCTAACAGGTGGGTCTGACTTTCACTGGTATCGAGACATGATCCTTTAATAATCTTAAATGCTGCTACCTGTTCCAGCTTTTTCTATGTCTGCCAAGAGCAAACCTTTAAGTCCTTTTGGGTTTTTAGCTTAAGCAGATATGATTCGCACTCTTAAGGCCGTTTCACACCGGGTGCGTTGCGTAAAAGCGACACGAAATTCCGAATCTTTCGGATGCGAACTTGTCGCGTAACCTACACACACACCGGACGCGTTGCGTTTTTGCCTCATAATCGTCCTCATAAAACGCACTGTGAAAGAAATGCAGTCGACATCACACGATGATGTAATTAAGTCCGTATGTTTCTAAACAAGAGAAGGAAGAAACAGAGATTCTGGGTTCATCCAACTCATAAGAAAGCAGCAGCAGGCAGAGTTTTATCCCGGAGTTGAAGCTGCATCACGGCCGATTTCGCGCGTATTTCAGGATATCAGTGGGCTGATTGAGCTCTTGTTGGCAGAGTTGGGATAACATGTAGGGAATAATTTCAGAGCCGACTGACCCGGAGCAGGAAAATAATTAGATTTTATTGTTCCCACACAACTGCATATTCAGTACATCGGTGCCCGTTTTGAGCTATGACCCCACATGTTGCTAAATGCAGCGCTCTGATTGGTCAGACCTGTTTGTTCGCTTGCGAAAGTCGGAAAAATCGAACATGATCCGAAAAAATAAATCCCGCAAATTCGTCCTGTGAAATGACGCGGTCGGTGTGAACGGCTGCATTAAGAACAGGCGAGTCAGAAAAGTATTTTTAACGCACAAAACATTCGCACGAAATTTACGCGTCCGGTGTGTAAAGGACAGGTAAATAAAATTTTGTGTTTATATTTATTTATTTTCAGCAGATTTATAAAACCTTGCACCGCTTTTGTTCTTTTTCTTGTAAATTTTAGCCATCACAAAATTCCAACTGTCTCATTTCCTAATTTGCACACAAAATCACTGTTTGCAGAGCTCGACTTGTTGTCACATGAAAAATTTTGCTGGAGAGCTCAGGTGAGTAACACTGGCTTGCTTGGGAAATCAACTTGATGAAAAAGAAACTACAGGAAGCTCTCAGGTCTAAGCCCATCATGCCTAGCTTCTTTGGGACTGAGCTAGTTTTTAAAGAGGACTGAATTCACAGAGGCACACATTTTCCCTTAGGCAGAAGTGGAAGCACACGAAGGTAAGCGCTTTGCACCTTACAATTCACTTGCAAGAATGTCTTTTTTTTTTTTTCCCTGAGGGAAATCCTGAGTGATGTGCATTCTGTGATGGGTACAAAATGCTGTAAGACCTACAATCACCATGAAGAAACTCTGTTTTAATCACGGTGGTCACACATCTCTTGCTGTAAATTAGAGGAATGATGAGTCCAAAGTGACTGCTAAGGCATGTTGCTATTTGCATAAACATTAAATCTCATTGCATCATACATATATAAATTATAGAGATGTAAATGCATCTTTGGCATTTAAAGTGGCATAATGCTCTAAATTGCAGCAATTACAGTATAGGTTAGAATATTATTATATCAAAGACTGAAAAGAAATGACACACTGATTTAAACCTTTACCAATATATATTATTATGGTAAGACTTGGCTGGGTTTATTTTATATAGTTGCATCTAAATAATGTATTCAAAACTGTTACTAGACAAAATTAAACATATAGAGAAAATGACTTTGAACCACTGCACCAGCAGAATTTCTACTTCTGAAAGAAATTCATGACTGAAGAAGAGTTTGCATGAGCTGCAATTGCTCTTTCAAAGAACTTGTTTCTGTGGAGGATTGTGGTGTCACAGTGCCATATTATCATCCTCTCTGCAAAGAACTGCTCTTTTTCTTCCCTTGAAACATACTTTGAATTCACACATAAACGCTGCAGAAGACATTTGCAGGTTGCCCTGTACAACCACAGCCTGTTATTGTGTGCACTGAACAACTCCACTGGAGAAAAGAGAGATTATGAACTCTGCTAAGGGAAGAGGAAAGACTTTGTATTTCATCTGGGTACTGGATTCTTCTGAGTAAGTATAGGTTTCAAATCTGCAATCTCCCAGTTCAGGGTTCATTTATTTACTTTCCTTATTTATTCATTTATTTAATTTTCTTGGTTAGCACCATTGCTGCACATTTCTAGAAAGAAAACCCAATTATAAAAGTAGCCAAACACAAAATCGATTTGTCAAGCACAAGTTTTCTAATATTTTGAGTCTGTGGACAGTTTTCCTTTTCTGTTTTATATGACATAGCTGTGCTGCTTAAATTTAAAATAAATAAATCTTTAAAAAGCGGGGAAAAAAGAAGTCAAAAACAAAAACCTAAGTCTGAAAATACCAAACATGACTCAAACTACTGTCTTCTGGTTGGAAATCATGTAATTTTGTTTGCATAATGGTCACTAGTCCTCCTTATTTGGCAAAATGATATTTTATGGCATTACCTGCATGTCAGGAAATGAACAAAAGAGGTACTAATTATGCTTAAATGTGGCAATAAAAGGTCCTGAGCAGGATTCAGTGTCAGCAACATGATAGCAAATTATGCTGAAAGGATCCAAATACACAAGCTTGAAAATCACTTAATCGTCAGCATTGTGTATAAAGCTGCTAGATGAAAAACACTTTTATTCCATAAGTGAGACTGAACTGCTGTTTGTACAGCGGCAAACATAGTAAAATCCCCTGATCTATAACTTTTTTAAAATGTTTGAATGTGACAGGGTTCAATAAGCAGTAAGAAAGAAGAAGTATTTCAGCTACACTGAGGCAGTGGAGACAAACCCAACAAAGGTTGAGAGCATCAGATGCTTTTTTTTTTTTTAGTTTCAGCCCTGATTGTATACAAAACAGAATCAAAGAAAGAAAGAATAATGCCCAACACAATAAACTAATGATCAATTACTGTCTCACACATAAAAATTGCTACATTGGATATATATGAATGTATTGTCTATGATATATATATATATATATATATATATATATATATATATATATATATATATATATATATATATATATATTGTGTTAATGTACCTCCTGGATTTTGAATCTGAATTTTCTGGCCCTAACTGATGTCAGAAAATGCTTAGACGTGTGTGCGTGATGCCAGAATTTTTGTTTTTGATTGATGCGTTTAAACGACACCTCCAATTTGAGCATAGACCGCATGCTTGGATTAAGATAAGACAACAATATTGCTGTAGACAAGGAGATTCTGGGGAGGTGAGATCAACAGTAAAAAAACTGAAACATTTTTTGAGCGATTTTAATTTGTGGACAATTTAACATAAATTTCGCTCTATTTCTTAGTTTGGATCTTTATCTACTCCGTGACAAACAGTAATCTCTCTTGAACACTTGTGCTATCAGTGCAAACTCTTACATGTATCTACACTCACAGTCCTCCACCGAGATTTCTGGAAGCAGATTTATGAAGCAATAAAAGCTCATCTCTGTGCAACAGTCATACATACAAAGGCGCACACAGACACTGGCACACACGATAACCCAGCCAAGTGCAGGGCTTTGCATATCCTTTCCCTCCTTCAACACATGAGAGACAGATGTTTTCAGTGATATTACATCTGTTTCTGCAACACACAAATTACAGAGAATCACAGACACACACATGCACACACACGCACACACACACGCACAAACAACATCCTGGTTTTGAGAAGGACACTAACACATTTTCTCACTGGAAGAAGAGGAAGGCTCTCAGTCCAAGACTGTACAATAGATCCTGACTGCTGGCTCTGACAAAATGGATGAGAAAACAGAAATATATGAAGAGCAAGATTAAAAGAAAGGAAGACAATGAAAGAGCAAAACAGACAGGAGATTGTGTATGTGTGTGTGTGTGTGTGTATGTGTGTGCGTTTGCCATTTAGGCTGCTTACATGAGCAGTTCAATTACTTTTTGTAGCTATGGCCAAAACGGACGGAGGGATGGAGAGATGTTGGCGAGCTGCTTCAAGGACTCCTTGGCTCTTTGGCTGGTAGGCTGTGAGGAAGGATGGATGGCTGGATGAAAGGATAGATGGATGAGTGCCCCTAAACAAGGCGCCTAATCCCCATCAGCCGTGTCCCAGCTTGAGTTCTTAAAATAAACATATAATTTTGAAGAAAACACCGAACACGATTGTGTACATATTTTATAACCTATTGTGATGCAAGTTTTAAATAATGATCAGTGTACACCAGTTCTGTCTTCAGTGCTTTTGCATTGTGTCTTACATCATATCTAATGGCACAACTTGTTTCTGCTCTCTTTTCATACAAGGCAGAGGCAAGCATTATATTTATGAGACAAATGTGTGTTTGCACAACTGTGCATGTTTTTCTTTCTTTCTTTCTTTTTTTGTCTGATACCCCAGGCGTGAGAACAGACTGACAATCTATAAGTCATATCAAATGTGGATTGCTAGCAGTTTTTATGGAGGCAATATACACACCTACAAAATTTTCATTTGGAGGAGACACAGTGGTGACACAGATCAGACACGCTGTTTGATTCGGTTTAGGTGCAAAACAAAACTGATTGGTTAGGATTAGGGGAAGTTAATAGTTTTGATTAAAATGGAATATTTCACAAAGTTAACAACATGATAGAGCTACAACGTGTCTGCGAGAAGTTCACTGCACAACGCCCCACGCCAAGCGATGAGATTTTTTCAATTCTGTCTAAATGGGAGACTAATTCTGTAACTTCAAAAATTGTAAAGAATAAAGTTCTCAAAAAAAGAGAAAGTTTAGATTATACAGGCTTTTTATATCTTTTGTGGTTTAAATCAGCCTTGACAATCAAGCCATCAGTCAAGCCAGTTTTAAATTCTCTTCCTCTTCCCCTCCCCTCGGCCCACCACCTGTCACTCTTAGCATGCATCATGCATTTACTAATTCACACACAAATGTGCACAAAGACCCCCCACTCAGCCCCCCTTGACAAGCACCCCACATTTTAACTTCAAAGTGGGCCTTTTTTTGTGGAGCTGTCACAAAGTCATCACACCCTGGTTTAGTCAGAGATGGAGAAATAGATTGAGAGAGGAGGGGATATTGACACAGAGAATGAGCAAGAGTGAAAGAGTGTGACAGAGAGAGATGTCACCCACGCTCCTTTGCTCTCTCTGAACAAGTCGCACGGTACCGACTAACTGACGCGGCTCCCATGTTCAACTTTAAAATTAAAAAAAAACTGACGTTAGAATTTCTGCCTTTTTTTTCACTTGTTAAAAGGCTTTCAAGGTCTTTGTAGACTTTGGTAAAAGGCAGCAGAAGAGCAGAGGTGTATGCAGCTTCCCAGTGGAGAACGAAACAGTAACTCAGGTGTCTAGGGTGCTGCTGCGCTACTGAAGAAAAGTCTTGTCAGTGCTGAACTGTCTGAACTGATGGTTTGCATTTCAGAGTTACCTTTGGCAGTGGGTTTGAGTTAAACAATAGAAAAGTGTAACGTTGGAAACAAGTTCCCTGTGCTATTCCAACTATAACTATATATATATATATATATATATATATATATATATATATATGTTTTGTTGTACCACTGCATCTGTGTCTTGTCTGAAAGCTACATTGTTAATGACCCAAATTTTCTTTTTCCTGTACAAAGAAATAACTTCTGAAACAGGTTTAAAATATAATCCAATATGTTCTGCCCCATGGATTTTTAAAAGACTAGACGTTAAACTTATGATCTATAAAATTGGGATGAATCCCAAAGCAAGGTGCTACCCTGAGGAAAAAAAAAAAAGAGAGAAAAAATATCTAGCTCTCAATGGGGGCACCTAGCAGCTGTTGATTATGGCAATCTCTTCAGGAACCTGAAAGATTTACAGCGTATCTTTTCTTTTTCTCTCACTGTATAAGAACCAAGCACTGATCTTAAATAGCGTACATTTCTGGGTTTTTAGGCAAACAAAGGAAACTACAGGATGAGCCGGCAAAATGAGCAGCTCTAAAAATTTTGATTTGGTGATGTATTTACTTTTATATGTTTTATATGTCCAGAAGACAAATAGCAAATAGGTATTCTATTAGAGCTATGTTTCGCTTTTTAGATTTTGGTTCTGCAGTTTCATGTGTTCAAAGACACATATGCACATTAGCAGGGCTTCCATCCATCCATCCATCCATCCATCCATTCCCTCCGCTTATCCTCCTCAGGGTCGTGGGGGGTCACGGGGGTGTACCCTGCCTCTCTAGGGCGAGAGGCAGGGTACACCCCGGACAGGTCGTCAGCCTGTTGCAGAGAGACAGACAACCACTCGCACTCACACCTATGGGGAATTTAGAATCACCAGTTAACCTAACCCCACTAAGTCCCTGTCTAGACTTTGGGAGGAAACCATTTCTGAAAAAAGCGACCTCTTGCAGAAAACTGATGTGATAAGAGTCTCTATAGTATGCAGTAAATTTTCTCTTCAGGAGAAGCAAAGGTGAAGAATAGGAAAATTCACGGAAATTATTTGATTCATCACTGCAATAGAATCTACATTACAATTTTTTCTCAGTCACTTTCTCACAGTCACATTTCTCAAATCATCGATAACATTTGTCAAAACAATTCTCACAGGCAGTATAACATAACTGTTTACCTATTTAGCCCTCAGTAATAAAATTTATCTCATGATACATGACAATGATAGATATCGAAGTCCTTGTGCCATTGTTTTCAACGGCAATGCTTAGCTAGAACACAATAATGTCAGTGTTGTGGTGTCCTTTGTGAATTTTCCAGCGTAAATGATGGCTAGTTTAACGGACAATTATTGAAATGCACAAGGCTACATGTTTTCTTCTTGCATATATTAATTTCAAGGTCATAAAGTTATTACATGTGAGTTATTATATGGACTGTGAGAGCCTGGACAGAGTTAACATTAACACCTTTAATGCTTGTGCTGCAGTTTGCTCAGAGACCATGTAGATAAAGAAAAGATTATTTTACAGCACTGCAAAAAAATTAAATCTATCACAGCAGATGCCTGTAGAGGCTGGATAAGATGTGCCAAACACGCTTTCTGCACTGCACCGCAAACGAGGATATCCATTGTAATGTTGGTAAGCCTGAAAGACGGGAGCCTCAGGAGATGTATAATGACTACAGCACAATTTACCATTTTAAAGTTTTGCCCAGAGGGTGTTTCCTATGTATATATTTCTGACTTTGTATTTCTTTCTCCTTATGTAATGCGGTGCAATACGGATGATATATTATTAATATTATAATATAAGTAATTCATTGTAATTACCTGTTCAAAAGAGTTAGAAACTCTTTTTATTATATGTAACTACAACGATGTGAAGGTTAAATACAAATACTGAGTAAGGGTCTAGAGTGACTAAGAAAAAACAAACATATAAAATATTAATTAAATCAGCATTAAATCTTGGTAAATCTGTCATCTTACATTGAGAACAGTTTTATTAGTGAAGATTAACTGGTAACAATGTTCTATTGGTTCACATACTTTCAGTTAAGCTCAAAAGCGTGGACAGGTATTTTTGTGGCTGGTTTTATGCATATGTTTTTGGGGTTTCCCTTTCAGAGTGCAACACTTTGGGTAGAGAGTATTTAAATTATTCATACAAATGTCAGTTACTAAGGGTTGCAGCAGATTGCACTGAATTTGGCTATGGGCGCCGTTTCCCACTCACAAGAAGATGAACAGACACCAGGGAAGGTGTTCTATAAGTGGGTTGGTAGGGGCACTTCTGTGGACTGTCCGTTGATGGAGGTGGGACAGATTGTCACCAGCCTTCCAACGCCTTCCCCCGGTCTGGGACAGACATACAGTGTTGCAGTAAGGTGCCAGTGGGGTACACACTGGGCTGTAGTGGACTGGGGCTGTTCACTGTTCACAGACCCTGGTCCACCAAAACCTGGTTCTGCCTGGGGCAGTGTTGAAATGAAATGAAAAATGAGTGGAGATAAACTGTGGACATGGTGACATTCACAAATATCCCACGGTGCCACTGGAAATTAAACATAAGGGGAAAATGTATAGAGCTAAGGCTGTGGTTAGCACTGCCTTGTGCACCCCTAATTCCTGGGATGGATTGACCAAGGTTTAATAAAGTGATGGGACAATGTTTGCGGGTGCGCTCATGACAAGTAGAGACCTGTGCTATTTGTGCTGTGCTCAATGGTGATGTGAGGTTGTCCGATACTGCTACGGGGGGGACCCGAGAAGCCTTCTCAGGAGACCCCAGTGTTTCCCGCAGTTCACTCCATGGAAGATTTACCACTGGAGCAGTCTTGTGACAACACTCACCCATGGGCCAAAATTGATGGTCACATGATGATAAAATATTTGATGGTCACATGGTGCGCTCTGAGGCAGACAGTGTACCATTTTGTAAAGTGAATCACGACACTTGCACTGGAGAGGAACACAGTTATTGGTGCCTAAAAGCTGAATTAATCTTCCAGGTGGCTCAATATAACCTTTTGGCTAGCCACATGGGAAATGAGAAAACTCTAGATCAAATTATCGCCCGATTCAATTGGCCGGACATACGGGGGGATGTATGTCGATGGTGTTCATCCAGCTCAAAATGCCAGTTAGTAAAAAAGTTGTCCATCCCAAAAGTGTCTTTGCATCCATTAATGGAGATCACATGTGAGTACACTGACATGAACCTCATTGTGCCATTTTACCCAAGCGCATGAGGATATTGCTTTGTTTTAGTCCTAGTGGATTATACAGTACAACATGATATCCCAAAGCAGTCCCACTGCGCAGCATTTCTGCTAAAAGTGTGTTGGTTAGATCCTCTGTTGTTTGCAGTGTGTGAGGTGCCCCAGGCCTCCATGGGATTTTTTTTCTTTTGAACTGCTGCCTGGCAGGAAACGCGTGGAGTGTTGGACCTACTTAAAGAAAATTGGGAGGAAGGTCCAAGCCCAAGCAAGAATGAAATTCAATAGGTTTTGGACCTGAGGGCAAAACTGCATATACTGGATAGGTTATCACAGGACTCAGGAATCAGACAATTCACTACGGGAGACAAAGTGCTTGTATTACTTCCTTTGTCCATCTCAAAACGCCAAGTGGCAAGGGCCCATTTGGTCACACAAAGTGGGGGATGTTGATTATGAAGTGGTGTGGTCAGATAAAGGGGGAGCCCCACAGATGTACCACCAAAACCTCCTAAAAGCATGGACAGAGAGATGGAATCTGTTTCTCTCGTGAGCCTGGTGAAAGATAGAGATAAGTTGAGGCCTGAGGTGCCAAATTCCAACAGTCCCTCTTTTCTCCATTGTGATGTCCATCTCAACGCCAGCCAAAAAACCAGATGTTGCTGCATTGCGACAGCGTTTCGCAGATGTATTCGCACCACCCTTATACAGCACCACTTTGAGATTTGCCCAGGCTGGGGCACTGCTCCCTTTTTAAAAACACTGGATTTGACCAAGGGCTACTGGCACATTCCCTTGTCTCTGGAGTATAAGGAAAAGCTGGCATTTCTCCACTCTGTAGGGTTTGTACCGCAGAGCTGACCAGCCACTTAATTGACCTCACCCAAAAGGGCGTTCCAGATATGGTCAAATAGATGGAGCAGTGCCAGGTGGCATTTGTCTGAGTGAAACATACTCTTTGTTGTGGAACCCCTGCTCCACATTTCTCCACACCCAGGTGAGGCTGACTGTCACAGCTGGCATTCAGGAACTGATTATGTATCTCCATTGCATGCAGTAGGATAATGGGACTGGTGTTCATGGCAGGAAGAGAGGGATATGGTGAATGGACTGGTACTTATATAGCGCCTTTCTACTCTATTAGATCACTCAAAGTGCTTTGGTAAATAATGTGTTCTAGACATTGTGCACATCAGTTCTAACACAAACATTTCAGATTTATATGGTGGAATAAGTTGTAATAGCACAACCCTCATTTGGGTTAATCCTGTACTCAACCTGAGTTTCAACTCAGGACCAAGACCAGACACAGGCCACAGCAATTTGTAAAAGAAGAGTTTGCCCTTGTATTAAAGCACATCAGTTCTAGATTACTTGGTCCCTCGTTGGTTCTAACTGTTTTAGACCTGCAAATTTTACTGTCTATTGAAAGCTGGTCATTGTTGAAGTTAACTGGCTACATCTTTCTTTATTAATTAGCACAAGTTCACACACACACACACACACACATTTCTACTCCTATGCAGTGCATTTTGGTGATTGTGGAATCGCAACAATTTACCTCGCCTAAATTTGACCTTTAGAGGTTTGACTTTGAATTACAAGTAGGGGTGGGAATCAAGAATTATTTATAATTGAGAATTGGTACCACATTGTTAAAGCTTTTGTAAATGTACATTATATCTCCAAGTTTGTCATTATTTTATCATAACCTCACTGTTTTTCTGAGAGCTACACATAAAAAAATAACATCAACCTCATGGCAGGTGAGCTTTTGCATACCTGAGTGAATGCAAGCTTTTATCGACTATTTCTTCACCGTATTCAGATACAGATAATAAAACAGTAGTGCTGCTATTGAAAACCTGTAAGCCTACAGAATATATATCAGGCATCAGTTGACAAAAGGAATGCACCCACAACAAAATCGTTCATGGCATA
This sequence comes from Pterophyllum scalare, assembly GCA_024447675.2. NCBI lineage: Eukaryota > Metazoa > Chordata > Actinopteri > Cichliformes > Cichlidae > Pterophyllum > Pterophyllum scalare. The sequence goes on from JAMQGT020008297.1 coordinate 35,075, forward strand.
TCAATACATGAACAATATATTCTTACAGTATAC
>JAMQGT020008298.1:0-70497 GCA_024447675.2 Pterophyllum scalare
TATGTAACCTACTTGGTAGGATTAGGTATTTCTACTGTATCAACTCTTTCCTTATCCTCTTGCAAAACCAAATAAAACAAATGAAAAAAAAACAACTTAATGAATCGGATTTTCTATGAAGCCGAATATGAATAGCACTGAAAACAAACTTAACCAGCAAAAGCAGACCAAAAAAAAAAAAAAAAAACAAGCTGAGCGAGCAAAATGTTTGATTTAAAATTCCAGCATTCCAACTTCAGAGGAGCAGTTATATAATCTGACATCCTCAAACAGCACACATTCACATGAGATTCTAACATTCAGTCAATGAAAAAACTAACTACAGCTGGGGGTGGAACTTGAGGTTCCTTTCAAATGATCTTCGTTTGCCAAAAGGCTCAAAAGGTGTCAATGTGCAGTTTGTTCAGTTTCCTTCACTCTACCACTCAACCTCTATAACTTACTATATACTGAACCTCCTTAGCTTCTCCTGTCTATGTATATTTTCTTCCGTACCGTCTCTTGTATCCAATCTCACATAACAACATCTACTCAACGCATTTATGCCCCCACAGCTACACATGATGAGTACTTCCTGCTGATTCACATAAAAACTTCACATGAATGCATCCTGCCTTCAAGACGTACTTTAAGTGTTTCATCATTACGTAAGCTATCCATTACAAATTATTCAATGATCTAGGGCTGCAACTAATTACCATGCCCGTCATTATTCCAATAAACCATTGGCAATATTATGCAAAAGTCAAATATATTTTCCTCATACTGAAACAAAGCTTATCTTCATCATTGGTCCATCTTCAGATTTTGATTCAGATGCCCCTTAAGCCCCTACTGAGTTCTGTCAACTTTAATCTAGTGAGAGCTCGATGATAACCAAGTTTCCAACACAGTTATCCACAGGGTCTCTGTGTTCTTCTTAATTACAAACCTCAGGAAATTGTTAAGTGTTAAGAAACCCAGGTCCCCAGCTCTCGCTCTCTCTTGACCTTGAATAAGTTTAATCCCTATCAGCTTTGAAATGCAGTTCTAATAGCAATTTAAGGCAAAATTTCATTCAAACCATACAAATCTGGGAACCTGGAACCAGATTAGTGCCAAGGACTGAAAGTTTCCACAATCTCTCCAGATCAAAAATCAATGAGATTATAGAGTCTAAATCACTCCCTGACAGACAAATAAAATGTAGGGATGACTCGCACAAGACCTTTATTTTTTCAATTCAACTGCTAAAACCTAAAACACAAACAGTTCTGAGCATTTAAGCACTGGTTAAAACATCGAGGATACGGAAGACACCTGCTGGGTGCGCCTTGACATTTTCACTGCTGAATTTGTGCCCGTCACATTTCATCAAACTGGGAGAAACATGTTTCTCTTGAGTCATCTTAAGTAAAGTCTTGTTAGCAAAATGAGCGAAGCTGCCCGACACACCTTTTCTTCCCGAGGTCCAAGTGCCTTATTGAGCTGGATGGCAAACAATGAGTCGAATTCCAATAGGCTGTAGCCGGTGTTGAATTAGCATGGAAAGAAGGGCAGCCTTCATTAGGGGCCCTGTGGTTTGTCTGGGCTGATAAGGGCCCAGCCGGGAAGGAGACAAGCGACACATCGATCCTACACAATGAGCACTGTGTGACACGCTGGAGACCCTATGTAGATTAAGACTTAATGAAAACCGAATCTGATGAGGAAGAGGGAGAAACAGAAAGAAACCATGGAGGAGAGATAACATGGGGGAGGACGAGCAGGGCAGTAGACAGGGCGTCCCACCTCAATGTGGGACACATTTACATGAAATACTCCATATTGTGCAAGCCAACCCTCAAGTTTCTATCGCATGTATTCTTGTGAAAACAGGATGTAAAAGTGTCAAAGAGATCCTAAAAACCAGATGGGTATGGCAAGTTTAGTCAAAGGGATGTAGCCTTCTTCACATCAGTATTCCCAAAGTTAGCTGACAAAACTGATGTCATCCTCCTGAGAAATACCCCAATCAGCTACAGCACCACAATACTGTGCACATCTGCTTTGTGCCACCAAGAAAGCCCTGACCCATCATGGCCTAGTAAAGGGACCTCCAGCTGTTTCCAATGGATTCTGGCACTGGAACTGTGATCCTTTGGGTCCTGCAGGTTCTGGGAGAGTGAGTGGGCTTTAGTGCATCCTGCAAAAACTTGGCCAATTGGGATTGGGGGATTTTGGAGACCAGGTCACAATGGCAGCGCACTGTAACAAGAGAATGAATGTTAATCACTTCGTGCATCCACGGTTTTAATGCTGCGGTGTGATTCATCTATTTAAATTTGTGTTTTCACAGTAACAGCTATTCTTTGATCGTTTTAAAAATGATGTGTGAAGTACTGGAGTGAATATGTGCCTCTTATCCAGAGCACGATGGACACTGTCAATATTTAACGACCCGCAAGGCCGAACTCTGCCCAGATGTATCACCAACACAGTCCGAACCTGTGCCTACTTGCTGCCAACCTGAGCCATAACAAGCTGCAAGGCGTAGGAGAGGAAGGCAGATGGGTGGTGATAACTGGTGGGCGAGTATGAATTGCAAAAAATGTGAAGGTGTCATTGAAGAGGGTGACTCAGTGGTGAGTCTCTCACACCGTTAACAGGCAGAGAAAGGTGTGTGTGCGTGTCTTCATGTCAGACATAGTTGAAGACAGAGTTAAACATTTGTGACTCCCAGCATTTCAGTGCCACTTTTACCTCCAGTCATTAGTGGCCAGCAAAAGCACGCATGCACACACACACACACACACACACACACACACACACACACACACACACACACACACACACACCTCTTGTGTATGTGTGCCTCAATTTAGGAGAAGAAAAAAAGAAATCAAGAGCACTAGTAATTTTAAACTTTTTTTTTGGTAACAATGAAGTGGTGTAGTGGCATGAATGAAGTAGCTTTATGTTGTTTGGTCATGTTGTAAAGCGTGCAGGTCAGTGTGGATGGTTAGACGTACAAAGCCTGTGACATCGATATCACAGACTGTCGCAGTTCACGTACATCGAGCTCTCAATATTACCTTACCCTCCATTTTTTTGGCACCCTGTGGGGCTGTAAACTCAAGGTCACCTCTTCGATCGTTCGGTCGATGTAGCTTAACCATCCGTATTCTCATTGGTCAGAAAACTGTCTAATCTATAGCTTGAGGAAAATGTACAGAAAACCCACCAATATTTTCACAACTTTGGTCTAACTTAATTACGGTTTGCATTTATTGACCCCCCGGGTCCAATTGCCATGTCAGAGAAGCATTTTGTTGAAATGATAACGATCGAGTCAAGTATAAACTTAAAATATCACAGCAATTTTTGCATGTCACAGCTCAACAAACCTGCATGACATCTCATCTAAAAATGGCAGGCTAATTTCTCTGCGTCTGGCTGTTCTGACCATTTTCAGATTTACTCTCATAGCTCGAGGCTTTGAGTGTGAATATATCGAAATTGGCATATTTCAATATAGTTTGGCCTAATGATGTTTCTGAAAAGGCACCCAGTGAATGCATCTCATCTGAACGAAAAATTATATCATGATGGAAATTGTTTATTTATAGCTCAGGACACTGGGGCTATTAGCATTATTTTTCCATTCCATTTGAATTTGTGCACATGCATGCTCATTAACTCTGAGTCTGCTGTTAACTCAGCTCAAAATAACAAGGTTAAAATGTTTTAACATGCTGCAAATACTAGGTTTTTATGTGCATTTAGGCTTATAAAGCCAAGCTGGTTAAAGAGTAGGTACAACTTGGTTGACCACAGCCTCGGTATCATGACATTTCATTAGCAATATTCCACAAGAAGGAGCATGAAGCTTCAGAGATAATAAAGAGAAGCTGACTGGGATGTCTTCTCTTTAATGAGGCGACAAACACACAGTGAAGGATGAGTGTTTTCTAATCAGCAGTATAATTCAGATTTAGGCCTGTTTAGATGGAGGTCACTGGGTTTTTAATAATAAGCTACATGGTCTGCTAGCTTCAGTGTGTGTGTGTGGGGCGAGGGGGCAGAAAGGAGCTGTGCATGCTGTGTGTGAGTGAGGATAGTGTAGAAATGAGGATAAGGCTGCTTGTAATTTTTAATATCTTAAGTGATTAACATCTTTTGTAGTGTACTCACTCACCGCTTACACAATTTGGTACATGTGAGGAGCCTAATTGGCAAACACAAAGATGTATATGGATTTAGGAGAAATCCTAGCGAGGGTCAGTGAAAACATGTCCACTGCGAAACACAATTCCAGGCAAACCACAAGGCTAAGGAGGAGCAAGACCCATCTGATTTACAGAGAAAGAAGGAACAGGATTTAATGTGTGTCTGCGCACACAAATCTGCTCGCGTATACATATGCATTGCCTATTGTGTTTGTGCACCAAAAAAAGAAAAGAAAAAAAAAAAGCTGCTTACATATGCAGACTGGAAAATATTTCTATTTATTGTATATGACGACAGCCGTTATGCTACTTTTTCTCAATCTAGACAAAGCTGGAGTCTCAGCCATATGCTATGACCTTGCATTGCTTCACTGCATACACACTCCCACTCACACAGGAGATAATCAGCCATTTCCCCTACCTCAGCATGATGCTGTGTGTATGTGCATGTTACTTTGTGTGTTTAAATGGCGCTTCTTCTCCGTGTGACAGATGGGGCTCCCCCCCCCCTCCTCACAGTAGCAGTAAGTCACTTTTGGATGCAGCAACCTTCACACCTCCCAAGAATTTTTTGGACTGGGGGGGTGCGACTCCTGTTGAACTGGACAGACTTAAGATCTGTGCATTGGCAGGATCTGTCAGTGTGTTGGAAGACCAGAGTGAGCCAAATAAGGGCAAGGCGAGCCAGAGGCTTTCGACCAAAAGCCTGTGCAGAGAATTAGGTTTTAATATTGTGTAAAATACTTCGGTAAATGAGGCTTCAAATCCAACTGCGAGATGTGTAAATGGCAGAATTAACAATTAATGTAAATTATAAATTGAATTGTAAATCACGAAGGAGGGAAACAGATGGCAGCCAGAAGGTAAGGAGAGGGCAAACAGACACCATCGTCTGTGCTGTTTCTGCTGGAAAAGGGTTTGCCTTTGTCCAACTGTCAGAAAGTCAGTCAAAAAATGCTGAGCTGTAGCTGCTCGAACCAAGTCTGATGTATAATAATGCTGCCTCCAAGTGTAGGCTACACTGCTATGCTTTATATTCTGTCACTGTTAGCCACTTATGACCCGTATCTCTTTATAGCACAAGTTCTTTTACTTGATACACAATACTTCAGATCACTTGACAATAAACTGGGAAAGCCATAGCCATATAGTATGTTATCACAATTACGCTGATTGTTAATATACTGCTTTAAAAAAAATCATGCCGATATCTATACGGATAGGGACTGGGCAGTGTGTTAGGAATGAAAGGATGCCACATCGTTTGATGGCTATGAAAATTACTGACCTACAGAGGGCTGAATTCAAAGATTCCCCAAAAATCAAAGAGAAAAAAAAATGAGGCAGCAGACTATTCCATTTAGCTGAAATGTAATTGCAGCAATTCAAAATAGTACTCAGTAGTTTGAATGGTCCCCACGTGCTTGTATACATGCCTGACAATCTCAGGGCATGCTCCTAATGAGACAACAGATGGTGTCCTGGTGAATCTCCTCCCAGATCTGGACCAGGGCATCACTGAGCTCCTGGAAAGTCTGAGGTGCAACCTGGCGGCGTTGGATGGACTGAAACATAACATCCCAGAGGTGTTCTATTGGATTACGTCAGGCGAGTGTGGGGGCCAATCAATGGTATCAATTCCTTCCTCCAGGAACTGCCATCACTGACCCACCACCAAACTGGCCATGCTGAATGATGTTACAGGCTGTATAATGTTCTCCACAGCTTCTCCAGACCCTTTCACATCTGTCACTTATGTGCTCAGGGCGAACCTGCCATCATCTGTGAGAAGCACAGGTATTTTTCTGGTATTCTATGATAAATGCCAATCTGGCTCCATGGTTTATGATTGTTTGTTCATAGACTTAAACACCAGTGGCCTGCTGGAGGTCATTTTGTATACTCTGATTAAAAAGTGTTCCTTTAATCATTTTGAGCAGTGTAGTTTCTCCACAGTTAAGTTATAGTGACAGTTCGGGCTAAAAACATATTTTCCGTCTGCCCATTTATCCATCTGAACAGTTCAGTTGTGAGCTGACAATTTATAAACCTGCTGTAGAAATATCTGCCTTCTTCTCAAACTAAAGGAACCACATGGCACTCTTAATGCCCTCAAAGAAAAATACATTTGAAAAACTATCATCAAAAAGAAGAACACAGCTAGCTAACATTACAGCTAAGGTTTACTTCCCGTCACACTTTCACGCCTAGGCGTTAGTTTACAAAAGGGCTACAGACAGCAGTTTTAGTTCAACGGAAATAAATTCTAAAATATTTCCTACCTTAATTTCCTACCTTAATCTGCCCCGCAGTGAGCAGGTCATGATTTCTGTGGAGAAAGAAACCATTTTCCCACCTGTCTGGGCCAACGGGCGATCTCAAACTGTCCTTTATAGGGCTAAAATATGTCTTGAAAATACACCCTCTGTCCCCAGAACACTTTATTACATCCAAGAGAAGGTCAGGATAAACAACAGTGAACACAGTCGACTGTCGGAGCGTTCGGTACCTGGAACACGTGTGCCTGGAGCCTACGCTTTGAAGCAACAAGAGAGGAAGCAAAGCAGCTAGAGGATGTTTGTAATTATAATTATATTACATAATCGCCGCATGTTTGTTAAATACGCTTTCTCCTGGGTGATGCAGTTCTGTCTCAATCACTTTACTATGAACTCTTATTTTTTTCTATTTTTTTTTTGTCCCTTCACTGTCACTCACTTTGGAATTAGTTCAACTTTCTTCCGCTCCTTTGTTTGTGTATTGTATCCCTTACCCTCCTCCTTCATAGATTCTTTATATGCAGAGCAGCACGAGAGGCTCTCATGAGCGCTCAGGTGTAATTCATAAAATGTCTTTACAATAATCCCTGTATTTCCATTCTTCTCCGCTCCCCCCCCCCATTATCAGCCACGATTCAACACAGTCTCCTTCGCCTTCCTCTTTCACCCATTCTCTTTCATCTGTCCTTTTCTGTCTCTCCCTCCTTCTGATGTTACGCCACTCTGCCGATGAGGAGGAGCAGAAGGAGAAAAGAGGAATGAATCTGGGTCACAGGAGGCCATGCATCTCAAGTCTCCGCTCTGCCACAATAAAAAGGAAATTGATCTGTTCCTCGCCTGCTCTCCCACTCCCTTAGCCTTGAGCCTAGAGGGACACACACACCCACACACACACACACACACACGCACGCACACACACAGCTGAGCCAGTCCATGGAAAGTGTTCATCCGCTTCTTGGATCCATCCTTTTTCCAAAGCAGCAGGTGCACTCACACTGGGAGAACAGCATGACACACAAACACACACACACAGCTCTTCCCTCCACACAACCCTGTGTGCACAAGTTCATGTGTGACGGTAATTCTCTTTCACAATTCAAGACCATGGAGTGGAATGCAAGCAATTAACGGAAAACTTTTCCTGCACTTTAGCCTTTCAATCCAAAATCTTCCCGTTTCCCCTACTCGGCTCCTGCAATGTGCATGTGCACATATGCAATAAAACCACAAGATACATCAAGTCATGGCTCACGAATCACTATCATCAGTTGTCAAAGTAAAATTTAAACTTGGGCTGCTGATGATAGGTTTTATTTACTGTTTCATAATATAATTTAGTAAAACCAATTTTAGAACACTGTGCAACATTCCCATCATTCATTCCCAAAACCTTCCATTTGCATTTAAAATTTAGAAATGCTACAACCCAGAAATAAGCCGATGACCCTCACAGATGAGATGCTTAAACTGTAAATTAAGAAATCCACTCCTGAAAGAACAGAGATGATGTAACTACCAGAATCAGAATATGATAAAACCAAGCAAACAAACTGTTTAACAAATCCACAGTGGCTACAGGCATGAGAGTGGAGGGGGATGGGCAGAGAGATGGAGAGATCTTCCCTAGCTATGGAGCAAAGAAAGAAAATCTAATCATTTTCTCATTACCATGCTTCCTCGGTTAGTTGGGCTGATTTGGAGAAAACCGATTACATTCAGACACACCCCCACAAGTCCCGGTCAACTTTGGCCAAAGCCATCCACGGGAATGCTTCAGATTGCTCCTGGTGTTCCCGGCATGCATGTGGTCTGCCCATTATTATTTTTCTGCCACAGCAAAACACAATTTGCTCACTTCAAAATACAACCATTTCTCACAGAGGAAGCAGATTACCGATCGCACCGTCGAGTCTGTGGGGGGAGGAGGAAAAAAATGACAGTTTGTCGATATAAATATTTCAGCAGAATTACAGCAAAGCTGTTTTTAGGAATGCTGAAGGTCAAATTGAACTTATGAGTGTAATTTTTAGCACTTTTTAACATTAGATCTTTATTTTCTGACCTTGTTGAAGCCTCGTTGTTGAAAGCTACAGAGAGCTTCTCAAATCAGGTTGGAGGCAGACAGGACGTGGTGTGGGTTTTGTGTTAGCGTTGGTCTTTTCTGTACAGTGCATTTGTGCATCTCTGCTCCCCCATCAATGGTTGGTTTAATCAATTAGTACAGAAGTCTGGGGTCTGTAGGGCAAACAAGGAACGGTCAGGCTCCTCCATTTCCAGCTGGGGTCACTGACTTCACAATCCCTCAAAGTTAATGACCATCTCTGGGAACACACACTGTAATATGCTCTCTGTTATAGACACACAAACGCACACACAGGAGGCTCAAAACTCTTCATCACTGGGACACTTCGGAAGCATATGCAGGCACACACACAGGGAGAGACTCATTATCCAACACACCAATCTATAGACTCTTCATCATGGTGACACTAACAGTAGGAAGCAGGCGCATACACGTGTGCGCGCGCGCACACACACACACACACAGAAACACAAAGATACAAAGAATGCAGCAGTATGAAAAGGCTCAGAGATGTACACACTGTCACTTTATGCACACAGTTTCACAGCATTTTTATTACTCCCTCTACCAGCGAGGTTACGAAAATAATGAAAACTTTACTGGAGGTGGATCTCGGCCCAAACTAGAAGTGCTCAACTTCTGGAAGAGCTTTTTTTTTGAGGATCGCCAACAACATTTTTATAATGGCCTTTGTCATCTGCTCAAAGAAGCCATTATGCGCGCACAGTAGCGTGCAGAAGTCTTGAGTTGCCTTTCATTTCTTCCCACTACAAAAATGGGAAATAGGTGCAGCAATTTATTTAATAGTGCAAAAATACATACATAAATATTCGGTGTGACCACCACCTGAATTCTCTGAGGCAGCTTTCTTGTCATTTCTTTAAGCAGGAATAGTTTGCCAGGCTTCTTGAAGGACATTCAAAGCTCTTCTTTGGATGCCGGCTGCCTTTTGCTTTGTTCCCTGTCAAGATGATCCCACACTGCTTCAATAATGTTGAGGTCTCAACTGTGTTTTACAGACCATTTCTCCTGAGGCTTCAGTGAACAGTAGATGGATCATCTGAACGGCCAGGTCCATCCCTCAGGTCCTGTGTCAGGTCTTCGCTGGACTTTCAGATACTCTTCATCTGCCTGTTTTTAGGCCTGTCACTTCTTCTGTCCTCCACTTTCTTCAATTTTTTTTAAGGAGGCACTGCACACCGTGCAGAGATATGCCAGGTTTTCTGTTCTGGGAATCACCTTATTGGTGCAAAAATATCATTTTATGTCTGTCAAACTGTGCGTTTGACATTTTTTCATAGATTCAACTGTACAAATGGCAACAAATTATGTTTTTTTTGTGACCGGCTGCAATAACAAAATGTCTAAAGATACAATTTAAAACTGGTTCTTTGGGCACTGCTGGCTAGTCTGTGTAGATGCTGGTTCATTGAGTTAGGTGCGTTTTGACTTTTTTTTTTTCCTTCTTTTTTTACACTTGAATGATTCATAGGTCATTGTGAAGTGGCTTAACAAAAGACGATCCTCTGAAAATGCTCAGGTACAGGGACTGGACTGAAAATGAGTGAAAAATATCTAAAGAAAATCTTTAAAAAATATAAGAAATTCTGGCTGCTTGGAAACAAAATAATGAGAGGTGACTTTTGCCCAGTACTGTATGGTACAACAGACAGAGCCAATGTGCAAGTTACAAAACAAGAATTTTAATATCCCACTTGTAAAACATTCACATTCAGAGCTATGCAAAGTGGTCAAAAGAGTGCTTATTGCACACTAATGTCACACACGGCTTGCTCCAAAAACAGCAGTGACAGAAGTTTTCACAGACAGTCAGTTAGGTTATGTTGAAAGGAGAACCAGCTTCTCCATTAATTTGGCTCAAAATAGTCAAATATCAGAAGCTTGAAGCTCTCAAAATGCAATTTCATGCTTCTTTAAAATTCCTGTGCCGCTCCTCCTGGTGACTCCCTCGTGGTGAGCGTGAACATCTGTGCTAGAAAATTAAAACTTAAGAAGTAAGCTTGGCTGCAATTCATACATCTAAAAAAAAAAATAATTTTTTTTTGTTAAATTGCAGCACGCACACACACACAGCTGGAAAGAGAAACAGACAGTCTCTCATACACCTATTTTGTCATTATTGAGAAAAGCAGTTTAAATCAGTCAGTGGATTTATTTATATCACCGCACAGCTGTTAGAATTTAAGGAAGCTGCATATAAATGCAGCAGAAAACAAGAGAAACCACACATGCAAAGACAGACAGACACGCACGCACATTTAGTCAAACCTATGCAGACATTTTCAAACATCTGTTTGTCTTACGCGCTCTCGCTTTGCCCCAAAAGAAACAATGCAATCACAGCGCTTCCACCCATGAACAGCTTAACACCCCCCCCCCGCTCTTCCTGTTGATTAAAAGGCCTGCACCAGGGAGACAGGGACGAAACAGTGAAGGGTTTAAAATTGAGGGAAAGGTAAGAGAGGGAGGGAAAGCAAGTCTATGCAAACATGAACAGGTTTTAGAAGAGCTTTCCCTCATCCTTACAGTACACCTGCATACATACAGAAGATGAATGTACAAGCACGGTAAAAATTAGATGCAATACCTGCCAACAATCTTATGTATATACCTATAGTAAACCACCTGTATGGATTTACAGTATTATCAAACAAATATAACTATACTCAGAAAAAAACTAAGTAGGATCGCTTGTGTGACGTGCTCTTTGGAAGGTGTACGTAAAAAATAAATAAATACTCCAAGGCACTTTGAAATAGCAAATTAAATGTTTATTCTCAATGCATTATTCTCGTGTTTAATCTAAGGAATTCTGACACTGTCTTTATAAAATATGCTCAACTCCCTAATGAAGGCTTGTATGCCAAAATGTATCTGGGTTTACTAGGTTAAACGTGACTGTGCCACGAGAATAAAGTTGGTTTAATTGTGTTTTAAAAGAGTGTCTCGGATTGTTTTTTTTGTTTGTTTATCTTTAAATATAATCATATCTCTAGTGCTACTTTAAACACCAAAACACACACACACACACACACACACACACACAACCTGCTAGTAAACTATTATGCCTCCATCCTTTTATGGATTTAAGGGACCAATTAAATCAAACATGAGAGCAAGCACATGATTAAAGATTTATCTGCCCCAGGTCCCCGCAGCCCCTTCGCTTTTCACCCACACACACTGACAAACACATACAGGCACACACCTTCTAGTACTCTGACCATCTGGGGATGTAGGAAGGAAAGCATTGATCTCATTAAAAAAAACTCTGACTTTACAGATTGCTGCTGACACCCCACCACCACACAAACAACAACACAGTTAAACTAGCAAACATTTGCCTGTTGGTGTAACTCACTAACTGAAGTATAAACATGCCATTCACTGAAGCTGGGGGTTGCTAACTTTGAACACAGCTCCACACACTCTCTAGAGACTTGGTACTAATGTGATAAATTAAGGTCAACCACGCAGAGTTTAACTTGCATTAAACACATTCTCTCTCTCACACACACACACACACTCGCACGCACAAACAAAAATGGCGTTTGTTCCCACTGCTTTTTGCATTTTAGATCTTACCCATGTTTTCGTTTTTTGTTTCCTCCAGAATCACACATAGTGTAGTGACTATAAAACAGTCAACACGCGTGCTGCAATTGGGCCCACTGACCTGAGATCAGCTTTTTGTATGACTGCCACTCATCCAGCTGTGCCACGTATTGAGCAAGTTTTAAGTTTTACCTCTGCCAAATGATGACAAATAGCTCACATATTCAAAAAAAAACAACATACATACACAATATATGTACAGGCTAAAAGAAAAACTTTTGCCACTGATTTTGATAATGGAATCAATCATTTGTGTTCTCCCTCTGGACAAACAGGTGCAACGTGTGAGTGGCTTGATTAGAAATGGATCAGACCATCAAGTGTGTTGAGCTGAAAGCATGCCGTGGCTCTTTGAAGTTTAGAAAACACACAGACACAGACACACACACACACACACACACACACAAAACGCTACACTACATAAATCTGTGATCTGAAATTTGTTTGTACTCTCCAAAGTAATTTAGAACCACGTTGATACAGAAGCGAAGACCCGGCTGTCTAAAAAAAGACACATTTTATCCCTTTCAGCCGCATTCTTGTGATCCCACTTATGGATATTTGCCTACTAACAATATTAGCTATGTAGAGAAATGTCAGCAGTGTGCAATTCACACGCTTCACACCTTCTTCACTAACAAACGCTGGTGGGGAGAAAACAAATTTGCCACATAAACAAACTATGTGTCATGGATCCGACAGGAAGCAAGAAAAGTTTAAACACACTCCTTAGTGAATGAGGCCCAGTGGGTTTTTTCTTTACATTGCAAAAACAATTTTGAAGTGTAAAGCCTAAAATCCTAAGAAAAGTATCTGAGAGTAAGTGATGTCTGGGAAATTTGTCACAAAGACATTTCAATACCGCAGACTTTAAGAAGAGGACAGGAATGAATAGAATTAATCAGGGAAACTGTGAAGCGGTCTTAATTACAGAAGGCGACCTGAGACTGTGTCTCCCTCTCTCAGCCCATCACTAGCACAACTGAAAGGAAAATGGCAACAAATGACTGACTACTCAGCGCCTACCATGAGATTTGAACCCCTGCAGAGACTGGGACGATGCTTCTTAGTAAGAAAAAAAGATGTTGAAAAATCACTTTTGAAGAGGACATCAAAAAAGGACATTCATTTTATTTAACTTAGAACAGCAGAACATAGATGCTAAAGTAATTTGTTAGTTGCATTTATCACAGGATCTGCCAGGTGACACAAACAGATGTCCAAGTAGCCTCTGAAGTGATAAAATATGTCACAAGTTTTTCCACACTTTTGGGCATCTTGGCAAACACCACATATCCACCTTTGAGTGTCCATCAGCTAATTCTTTGATGTAAAATAAATGCATGATGAATATTAGAAATACACGCGCCTGAAGAAAAGAAAAAAAAAACTACACTGTCTTTACCATAGAAACAGGTTTAGTTTCAGGTCCATGGTGACAAATACCTGTGTTAAGAGTCCAGGGTCACTTTTTAATAACATAAATTTAAGATTTGCACACATTATTTCATAGTCTACATATTAATTTCCCAATAATTGGTTATCCAGCAGCCTCCATCACTCGTAAGTGCTGTGAAGTTGAAATTCAAAATACAAAGTACAGGTGCAAATGCAGACAGTGTCAGGGTTTAATTAAGCTGTATGATCACTTATGAATGCATCAACACACACACACACACACACACGAAACAGGACCAGAGCGGCCTTGTCTGGGCCAAAAGAGGTGGAATAAAGCCATTATAGAGAGAAAAAAAAAGATCACTGTAATAACACTGTGGGCCAATTATGTTTAACTACTGCCGTCTGTCACAACTGGGTCACTGGGTCTTCTCCATGCAGAGTGGAATAAATACATGTGTGCGTGTTGTAGAAGGTCTGCTTTGCATATGTGTTATTTGATGACAATATTTCCAAAAGTGTTTCTAGTATACATATTTATTCTGGAAATTGGGATTTAAAGCTTGAGACTATCGAATAGCTTCTACTTTAATGAAATTTGAGTCATTTTCTAAATGCATTAAGCTTAGTACACCATTTGTTTGGTATTTTAATATTTAGTGACTGGAATAGTTTCCAAAGCTGGGAAGGTGAATATTTTTAGAAAAGTAAATAAATTAAAGATTTTAAAGTAAGATTTCCAAGCTCAAAATGCTTTATTTGTGCCTTTATGGGAATATGAGCATCAGGTTTTTCTTTCTGAGTTAAGTCTGCTGAAAAGTACTTTGAACACTTTGTACTTCCAGTCTCCAATCTTCCCCTGGCCTTTTCCTTTAGAAGCAACTGGGAATTTAGCTTGGAAGACTTCTTCTGGATGTTTGCTTGTGGGGATTAAATGTTGGCGTTTTAAATATAGTTGTGGGATTTAGTGGTGGTTGCACCTGAGCGCAGCAGGCACTGCAAAGTGTAAATTCATGGCCAACAAGGCATAAAAACTTGCAGATGGGCCGTGGCATTTGGGGGAGTCTCCCTCTCACGAGCATTTCTGCTAAACAGACTCGGTTGCATTTATGGTGCTTCACTATTAATCCTCTCCGAGCACAGCTAGTCATACTACCTCACTCACCATAACTGATGTTCTTCTGGTTCTGACTAACCTAGAAGTATTGTGTGTCCCCGCTGTTCTCTTATATGTGAAAACAGATGTATGGAGTCAGAGTAAAGGGTTTATAAGCTGTGGGGTGTGGGATAAACCTTACAGAAAAATGAGGAAAAATTCAGAACACAGGCAAAAAAGAAAAAAAAAAAAAAGGAAATGAGGTGTAACTGTTTATATTGTGATGCCACACATCATGTGAAAAAAGATGCGCGCACAGTGATGGAACACAGTACAGAAGAAGCTTGTAGATAAATATGGATTGCTTATCGGTAACAGCGCTTAAACGCCCCGCAGTAAATGTTTTCTAAAGTGATGCAACACATGAAAAAAATAAATTTCACATATCAAAAGAATTCAAATCCACAGGTCAACTAAGCTCCAATATTCCAAGCAAAAGCACAACAGTAGCGAGCCAGGGCCACACAGGCGACATCAAGCAACATCATGAAACTCTGAAACCAAACAAAGACAAAATCACTTTCATATAAAGCAGGTTATTCTGTACTTTGTATGTCAAAGAAAAGGTCATAGTGTTCAGTCTTGCTACAGGGGGGATTTAAAAGCGCGCGCGTGTGTGTGTGTGTGTGTGTGTGTGTGTGTGTGTGAGTGAGAGAGACAAAGTAAAACACAGAAGAGACTACAGATACAGATTAGGTTTTTGCATACCAGTATGTGTAGGCCTCTCATGCTGGCATGGCTATATTCATGCACTAATGTGTGTATGTATGTGAACGCGAACGTGTACAAAATGTTTTGGCTGATTATCTTGCTGCTTCACTGAATTATGCTAAAATATCAGAGACCTGTCCAACGCAAACAAAAAAAATCATCAACAACAACAAGCAGAGGAGCTGACAAGCAAAGAAACGCTTCAGGACTCACTTTTTTTTCCCCCTCCTTGGAAAAATATATGTAAGCGCATGCTTATGTAAATGCAGACACTGATTTCAAAAGCTAAAAGGAACAGAAAGAGCTCCACGGGGAAAAAAAAAAGAAGCAAAATTATGTAATTAAAAATTCTCAGGACGGGTACTGAAATCATCCAGGTGACGCAGATGCAGCATGCGGGGTCACAACTCTATTTGTTACGTTTACACGCAAAACCAGTTATCAATACATCTTGTTTTTAGTGAGTTACATGGTTAGAATATAACAGCATTTCCACAAGAGCACTCTGCAACTTTCCTGTTGGCAACACGTGTTTGGAACGCCACAAACAACAACCAGCTGTTCCAAGCAGAGACGGGCAGACCCATTTAATACCTAAATGTACAAATTTTCAACAGCATACATGCTGCAGTGTAAACCCCGTCAAACATCTGAAGGAACCCTTTAGTTCCTTGAACAAAGTTCATGCAACTAAATCCGCCGGGTAGATTGGCTGAAAGTAAGTGTGTGTGTGTGTGTGTGTGTGCTGTGTGTGTGTGTGTGTGTGTGTGTGTGAGAGTGTGAGAGAGAGACTGTGAGAAAGAGAGAGGGCCTCTCACCCCATTCAGAAAGCATCACCCTGCTTCCAAACATTCAGGAACTATTTCCAATGATGCACAATAGGGCGTGGGGGTGGAGGGGAACACAGCAAAAAAGAAGAGCTGTCACTGGTTAAAAACACATCATGATGGCAGGAAAGAAACCGGGAACCAAATAAGAAGGGAAATCTGATCCAAACTATAAGATCTGGCTCCTCCGCGCGACACAGCATCTTTTAACTGGAAGTCAAAATCTTTGCAGAGCTGCGAACATCTCAAAAAGCTCAGGTGCAGTCTGCATGTCAATACATCCCATGAGACTCCTGATGTTGCTCCAGCAACTACAGCACATCCTGTTTTTATGTTTTACTTCAAACACACTTCTAATAATCCCCACATAGTAACTCCGATAGGAAGTTTTTGTTTGTTTTTTTAAATCAGATTTTGAGCGGAAGATCAGAAAAGCACTTTAAAAAAAATTCTCCTCAATCAGCGGAGAAAAGCGTGGTCCTCGCTGTTGATTCCCTCACTACTTCCTCGCCCTTTAATCTCCCCTCGCTCTCTTTATGTTGACACAGTGTGAGTGCCGTGCGATTATGAAGTATCCTGCAGGTAAAACATTAGCAATGTGTGTATCCCCAAAACATAGCCTCTGCGTGCATGTAAGATTATGCTTTGCACCAGAATTTTTCCTGATAACCAGCATTGCTGTGCAGTGGCTGTATCATCAAAGACTGTCTTATCCCTCCACCACCTCACCCCATCGTTCTGCGACACATGACAAGCAAAATCCCCTCAAGGTAAAAGACCCGTTTTACAAGCTTAAGAGCTGGGGAGGTGTGTGTGTGTGTGTGTGTGTGTGTGTGTGTGTGTGTGTGTGTGTGTGGAAGGAGATACTGTGTGAGTTTGTGTGCACTCTACATGAAGAGGTTCATTCAAAATGGAGATGGAGGGAGGACGACAAACACACAAAGATAAAACAGAGAAACTGTCACATGACATATAAAAGTACTGTTTAATTTGGAGTCTGCTTAACTGATAAAATTATAGAGCAACTAAACAACAACAACAACAACAACAACAACAACAACAACACAAAAAAAAAAGGCCCTCAAGAGACCAAGGTGACATTATCAAAACCGCCATTCAATTTACACAAAGCACACAACAGAAAACACAATACGCTCTGAGTACATTTGCAAAGCAAGCGCCACAAGCTGATTAATCATTTTTGCCCCTTTCATTATGAATAATTCAAAACAGCTGATCAATTACCCACAATGTTGATGGCAATTATTTTGTCACCCCCAAGATTCAGAACCTTTAGAACAGGAAGAGCTGCTCTGCTGCAGTAATTTGTTGATACACTTTCAACCTCAAAAGCAACCTGGACCAACCACTATGTGCTCTGTAATGTACAGAAGATTTGGCACGGCATTTGAATGCAGCACAAGCTACTATAGCTACCTATATAGTCTTTTCATCTGTGCCATGGACACAATGTCTAACATTTTTACACTTTTCCTTCGTTTTTGTGCGACTATACACAAGTAGTTTCAGTCATGAGTCGCGCACAGCTCTCACTGATGGCACTGCTCTGATATTTTGCACAGCTGGCTGTAATCATTAAATTAAATTAATAATTAATGCATTGTATTTCAGCTTTGGTCCATCCAATTTGTAAAGCCTCAAACAGTTCCACCTACGTTATCATTTCAGATGTATTTTTAGCATCTGTATCAGCTGGTGCTTTCTTCTTGCTAATGATGTAGATATGTAAAGCTGATTTATCACAGGCTTTCTGAGAGCTTTCCCCCTTTTTTTTTGACATCTTCAAAGCCTCTATCCATCTGCTTTCTTTCAGCAGGTGTCGGGCCAAAAACTCTAGTTTTATGGACAAAAACACACTTCTCAATGTCATGCATCAAACTGGGGCCACCAGCAGCTCCTGTTTTAATCAAACTAAATTTCCTGCTTCGACGGAGAGACACAAGAGGCACTCCAGGCGCAGGAAAGTGCACAATGATGATGAGAAAAAAAAGTCACAACAGACCAAAAAACGTGAACACAACATCTGTTTGTCTCTTTGTCCGTGAACTCTTCCTAGACCATCAGGAGTTTAGCGACCACACTTGGCACACGGGTACGTCACAGGCCCCTGAGGGTTGTTACCTACAGTATATCAGATATTATGATGTCATCATCCTGCCTAGCAACCACATAGCAACATGTTAAAATGACCTGTTTTATTTTTTAACATTTATGCTGTTTTAATTTCAGAACAACATCTTATTTATATCCACAAAAGCTGAATTATGCATGGTATATTAGCAACAGGCTAAAATGGCCCATTTTTAGCATATGAACAACAACATCTCCCAGCCTTATTTTTTTGTCTTTTATTTTTTAAGTTTCCTTTAGTTTGGTAAAGTATCATGCCATTTGCCAACAGCATGAACAGGCTTAACAATGCAACAGCACGGGCATGCACTAATGAAACATTAATTTCTGGCTTGGTCCTTTCGCTGAGTATGAGCATTACCGGAGTCACTTTAAACTCTATTCCCGCTATTTAAAGTCAGTGAAAAAACTTGCGATGAAAACTTTTGACACGCTGCACTCAAGGGCCCCATCTCGGTGTCAGCCGAGCAGACTGGTATTAGCAGCCATGTTTTATTCATCAGCATTCTTGGTTGTCATTTCATATGCCTCTTCCTCACTGCGTGTACAAGGCAACAGAGCACACGGTGAAAAACAGGATTACAGCAAATGTAAATAATAAACTGGAAGCACATGAAGATATTCGCTTAATCTGAGTTGGGGATTAATGTCATGATACCCTGTCAGACATGGCAGGGATTGGGGAGGGGTGGGGTGGGTGGGGGGGCATAATAACAGTACAACACAACAACACATGTGTGTGCGCGCACACACACACACACACACACACACACACACACACACACACACACACAGCTTGCAGGCTGCATTTCACACGAGCGGTGGGGAAATAGGATTGCAGCGTTATCGGGGTTTTGACTTTGAACAATATGTGACTTTGCAGCAGAGGAAAGCAGGCAAACAAAACCAGGTAATCTTTTGGAAACGTACAAGCTAATTCTGAATCGACACGAGAGAGAGGCTGAGTGTACACAGAATGACACAAGCACAAGAGCCGCAACAAGAATTAACAAACTGCTGAGAGAGAGACACTTTGCAGACCGGAAGTAACCACTTTGGATTTCCAACATACGTAAAAACTTTCTTCTAATTACGGGGAGCAGCCATGGACATCCATGTCTGACGGTTATCACTTCCTAAATCTAACAATGACGGTGCTTTCCTCACCACAACCAAACAACTCAGAGACAGTGTAAAAGAGGGCTATAGATTCTGGGTCTAAAAAGTGAACCCACAGTTTTTAAAAGGCCACTAGGGGATCGCCCCTGGTGGCCTGCGACCTGTGGTTACAAAAAGACTTTGCCTCTAACTACTATAGGACTGAAACAGCTCTCTGACTTGGCCTCTGTACACTTTCCTGATCAATTTTGTGGGCTCAGTCGCTCATTTCAGGTCACAGTGGATAAAACATTGAGTCAATTTTAGAAATTCTGATCGCTGCATATTTCAGAAAGGAGGATTATGGGGGTAAGCAAGCTTGTAAATGTCATCAGCTGTCATGGAGCAAATGTTTCATAAACCAAAGAACAGCCACTCTCCCCTTTAACTTTACTTTGTGCTCCACCAATGCTTGAGGAGGATTTTTGGTTCTTTAGCAGCTACAAGTGCTGCGCGTCTGAGAGCAGAGAATCCGAATCAGAGCAGGAAAACCAGAACAATGAGCTTAATTGATATTTTGGAAATGTTATCATGCTCCTCCAGTTTCAGTACGGTTTCCTATTTTTACACTCTCTAATCACTCCCATCCACACAAATGAATAAATAAATATATAAAGAGCACATTAATCGGGGATAGGAAGTGAAATTGCAAGTGCATCAGCATGCTTTCTCTACCACATGCTTCTAACAGTGCAGATCCCCGCTTGCTGAGACGTTCACTAATAGGATTATAAGTACTGTATGCAGATGGACAGTGAAGTTTCACTTTTTCACACACACACACACACACACAAAACACTTCCATTATTCTTTTAAGTGTGCAGGCTGCATTTCACACTCCTTCACGTCAATACAAAGTCGTCATTTCACACACTCAGAGAGGTAACATGCAGGAAACGAAGGAGGCAGTGAAGTGCAGAAAGAAGCCAAAAATGAGCAAGAAAGACAGACCAACAGACGGGCACAGAGGGAGAGGGAATAAACGACATAGAGAGCGAGAGCTAGCGCCTCAGGCCAGCACTGACCCCAGCTAAAATTACCCTGCTGCTGTTTTTGCACCGCTGCACCCAACACCTATTCAGCACACCAGGTACTGTTATCGTGTAGAACACGATATAGTCTCTGACAAAGGTGGCGCCCTGGCAAATTTTGGGGTTGTCAACTGTCAGGTGAGCAATGCTGCAAGGGAGAAACTTTGATTATGTTTCATATATAATGTTAAAAGGAAAGTATGTTTTTTTTGGTTTCATTTTGTTTTGTAGAGGATTAGCCAGGCAGCATTGTTTTTAATGTTCATGTGCTGACAGAGCAGCACAGGAACGTGGGAGGGAACTATCATCTATAATTAGAAACATGAGGGTTAATATCAGATTTGATTAAGTATTTTATCAACAGTGGATAATGAAACCGTTTTGCTTTAGATTTAAGTATGAAGAATTGATCTTTTTCATTAATAGAAAGAAAAAATAAAACAGCAGCAATCAACACAATTTCACAAATTTTAGTCACTACCCACCATTTTCCATTCCTAGGGAAACCGAAACGTCGACACTGTCAAATGCAGCTTCATAAAGCCTCAGCATTTACCTTCAGTACTGACACAATTTCTCATTTTCCAACTTTGAAGATAGAAATCTGCCCGTGACATCCAACATCCAACATCCTGTAGCGGCAGTTAAATAAATAAAATAAATAAAAATAGAGCCACATTCACATGAATGGTGTTTGGGTTTGGAAAAGGAAGTGAGTAATGTACAAGTTTAAAATGAAAGAAAAATAAATACGACTCAATTTTTTATAAGAGGAGAAAAAAAAACAACAACAACAACAACACAAGATCCACAAGACAATTTCTAAAAGCCAGATTTTCTTTTTAGTGAAAACCATGTCATCAATCTACAATACCTATCTGCCCCCCAACCCCACACACACAAAATCAGAATCCCACAGGGCCTGAATAGGCACAGCGCACAGCAGTGGGCCTCTTTCTCTGAAGAGTAGAGCGACAGCAGCTGTACAATTCGCACATGTATGCACACACAGACACAGGTCCTTGGTCTCAAAATAATGACGTGGCATGTCACTCAGACCCTCATTTGTGGTTGTGTGTGCGCATGACGGTAAAATAAAACAGAAAATGAAAGTAAATTAGACCTGCTAAGAAGCTGGAGGAGAAATGTGTTCATTGTTGCTGTTACCCCTGACATCAAACCTGTGTTTCTGCTTTGTCCTTTCATGAAATAGTGCGTTTCTGTTGTTTTAACCTATACAAGTGCAGAGTCTGCATGTGTGTGTGTAATGTATTAAGCTACTAGTCCTTGTGAACTCATATTCCCATTAAAAGTCTGACCCCAGCTGTGAGAGAAAGCAGAGTGTGCACTTCCATGTGTGTGCGCTTGCGTGTGTGTGTGTGTGTGTTTGGGTCAGCAGGTGACCAAATGTGTTTTTGTGAGCCTATCAGTACAATGCCTTTTATGCCTGAAGCGTTTCTCTGCAGTCTCCTATTACAGTGTCATGTGTACGTGTGTGTCTGTGTGTGTGTGTGTGTGTGTGTGTGTGTGTGTGTGTGTGTGTGTGTGTGTGTGTGTGTGTGTGTGAGAGAGAGGCTGATCTCACACCCACACACCCACAGCAGCAGCGTGAAATGTGTTGTGATGTCTCTGCTATGGGAAGCTGTTTTGAGAGCACAGAGGAGACGCTCCACTTCTTGGACCTGCTCAGAATCATTGTCCTGCTGTGACACACACACACACACACACACACACACACACACACACACACACACACACACACACACACATCTGCCCCCCCTATCAGAGCTTATCCTTTGGTTGAACATATTTTAGCAATGTGTGAATAATTAGAAAGGGCTGCAAACATCCCAGCACACCCCTGTATCAATAACTGCATTATTGTAATGTTATTTTTTAGTTGACGAGTAGGTATCTCTTCCCATGACCAATCAAAAGCAAAAACTTACAGATGATTACAGTGAAAACATGGCTCAAGAGTGGAAACTCAATGCAAGAAAAAAAAAAGTGAGTACCCCTGTGTTCACTGACACACAAGTTAGAAAATTAAGCAGACTTTTGAGTTTCAACTGGACAAAACTGCATGAACATTAAGGCAAACATGCATGCATCCAAAACTGAGATCATTTCTGGTGCTGACTGGTCAACCTGCATGTCTGTATGATCCCTACAAATACAAAAGAACTGAAATATGTGATTGTAAATGTTCTAAACACAGATAAAGATACCAGAAAGTTGGTGATCAACAGCTGGTGATCAAAATAAGTGCAGTGTACAGTGCAGAGGACACTGAATAATTTCAGCCTAAATGCATGACGACAACAACAACAACAAAAAACCTTGCTTTCTCTTAGGCACAAAACTAAAAGACTGACCTTACTAAGAACATGACGGAAGATCCTTTGGTCAGATAAATACATTTGTTTGGTTCACATGGGCTCTAGCAAGTTAGGCACAAGCCTTTGCTAAGACTACAGTATTGAATGCATAGTCCCAAGAGTGAAGCACAGAGGTAGGGGATCCATGAGTGCAAGAAGCGTTAGGGAGATGACATTTCTAAATGGCACAATATCTGTGGATATACCAAAATAATCACTGCTAGACTCTATAAAAGCCAGGCAAAAGATGAGGTGCAAATTATCACCTGGCCGTTTAATCTGAATCCAGCACATGTGGGATATTTTAAGCCAAGCCAACTTGAGTTAGAAAGCACTTTGAAAACAGCAACCACTGACCAAAGTGCCGAACATAGGAATAAAAATGCATCTGAATAAAATGAACAGAAAATAAACAGAATTAAAATTACACCACAAAATAAAAGTATCAATAAAATACAAGGCACAATTAAACGTGAGTGAAACAACAAAATCAAAACATAAGAATCAGCATCTCAAACTGGGTCGAAAGCCACACAGAAGAGGTGGGTCTTAAGAGCGGCCCGTCTAACGTGTCACGGCAACAAATGCCACAATTTGGGAGTCGCCACGGCAAAACCCCTGTTCCCCCGGAGCCTCCACTGTGTCCTCGGCACATCCAGGAGCAGTTGGTCAGCTGATCTGATAGACTGGGAAGGGGGAATGCAAGAAAGAAGTAGGGTGGGCCAAGGCCATTTAAAGACTTAAAAACAAATAAAAGAATTTTAAAATGAACTCTAAAAGTTTTTTTGGCCACCATAAACAAACTTTACCAGCAGAGCATAGACGCCCCCACCACCACCACACACACACACACACACACACACACACACACACACACACACACACTGACCATTTTAAATAGACCAGAGACTCGGACTAGGACGCTGGAAGCAGACCGCGTCAGGTCCTGTGGGTTGTGGAGTGTGACCTCTGTGGGTCACACTTGTTGCAGTGCTGCATCTCTAAGAACTGTACCATCCGCATAACAATAAGATAATTCATGCTTTTCACTTCAGCACTCAATAGTTTCATTCCTAATGTTGTAGCTGATTAGAAATGCATTCATACTGCACCACTCAGTGATATCAAACCTCGCATGTGACCAGCAAATATTAGGTGCGTTTGCTTAACATATGACTTCACTAATTGACAGACCATTACAGTGCAGCCATTTGGAAGAGAAGACTACAGCAATGCAAAGGAGGAAGAACATTTGAACTCCAACATGGAATTCCGATGCGGTGCGGTGATTGCACAGCAGCACTTGGGATTAGACGTGATTAAATCCACTTAAATCCGCCATTAAAAAAACGATAAGGCCTTTTTTCTGTATGTTCCACAATTGAAATATAGGTCATACAGAGCCAAGCAGAAATGGAGAGTTGATGCACACACATGTGCTGCAGTGTTGTGTTCCCTACAAAGAAATCACACACATGCACAAAATCCAACCACCACCACCACCTCCATCACCACTTTACCGTCTCCCAGGGCAACAAGAGCGGAATCTACCAAGAGGCATGTTGAGGATGAAGGAGAGGAGAGGGGAGCAGAAAAGCAGGAGGAGGAAGAAGAGAATGAAAGAACGGAGAGACGGGCACAAAAGACAACCCAATCTGCCAAGACTTATTCTAATAAGCTGCTAGGAGGAGGATACTATAGGGGTAATCCCTGCTGTGGGAGATCTGTCTATGTGTGAGTGTGTAAAGAGGTGGGCAATATGACTACTGACTGATAGATACAGATAATGCAGCTCACCCTCACCCAGTTAATATCTGGCCTTGGCATGTGTAAAAGAATGATGCCTGGTTTAGTGTATGTTCATACAAATCACTGCCTAAACACATTATGACACTTGATGCAACGTCACAAACGCATGTTTATGTATGTTTTTACGCATTTTTTCATATCCTCTGTGGGTGTCGCAGACATCAAATTCGAAGCATTTCCTGCTTTCAGTTTGTTCAGAAACCGAATTCTGCAATCTTTTTAGGAGAGGAGCTGAACGGCACTCCAAGGTCAAAGAAACACTGATGTCTGGGATCTACGAAAGTATCTAAATGCCCTCTATAAGCTGTTTAAATCACATGTAAGGAAACTGAAAATAACAACCAGTCAGATTTAACTTTCACCAGCCAATCAGCTCACACTCTAGTCCACACCCACACAGTTTTTAAGTATTATTTTTGTATTGAGTATTATTTGGCTAATGTGCCATAATATAAATCAAGTCAAAAAAAAAAAACATGAGTAGCAAAAGGCTTCTTTGTGAATAAGAGCATGTTAAAAGACACCTGTACCCTATTTAGCCTATCTTGCCATCACTGGGCTTATTCTTCTCACAATTATGCTGTAGTTCTTCTCCATGCTGTGCCCCCCTGCCCACTCTCCAAAATTACTTGCTCCTATTTTCCTCATCATCGCTGCTCTACAGCATCCTGTTCTTCTCGATCAAATCCGCCCCTCCTCCTCCTCTTCAACCACCTCCCCCTCTCGGTACAGCTCTGCTGGTGATATCTGCTTTTAGGGAGGGGGCACAGTGGCAGCGCTGGCATCTGTTCGAAGGGCTAGTGCACTGCCAGCCACCGAGCATCACTCCAGCAACGAGAGTTACACTGTTGGATTTATCTCCAACTGACCTGTCAGCTAATGCTCTTTGTGGGCGTTGAGACGAGCGGGCATAACCTTTTTTTTTGTGTGTATGTGTGTGTGTGTTCGCACTGCCAAAGTGGCCACAAGAGATTTTAAAAATGGGGGAGGAAAGACCCTTAGTGGGTGCCACAATGCTGAGGAAGTGAGAGAAGTGAGTGGCTTTTTATAAAGAATCACTTCCAACACAATCTGAGGGCTGAAGCTCTCAAAGAATAGAGCATAAAGCTGCTAGGAGGGGAGAGAGCAAGGGATGAAGAGTATATAAGGCGGAGTGTGTGTGTGTGTGTGGGGGGGGGGTAGATAAAGGTAGAGTCTGAGCAGAAGAAAAGATCAAGAGAGTGACAGCGAGCCCAGGAGGAAATCAGACCCACATCTGAAGCTTACGGGAGCACATTTCTGCCACAGACAAAGTGGCTCAGTTGAAAGGTCGGTCTATCATCTTGTGACTTAAGCAGCATTTAAACACTCTTTTTAAACAACCCCTATACCAAATTACAACGCAAACCCAACCTGTTAGAATGAGGCGGAGCTCATTAAAATCCAACTGCGCTTCCACTGAGTGCTGCCCACTAAACATCCAATAATCCCAATCAGTCTCCGCAATCAGCGGCACACGCATGTAAATGTCTCGGCATTCCTGCACCAAACTCTCAAGACACTCACCAGCGACCAGTGCGCCAGAGGACGGAGTCATGTGTTCTCCGTGCTGGTCCCTGAGATAAGTGATGAATCAATTGGCCGCTAATATAACCATTGAAGCAATTAGTACCATGACAAATTCATGAGACTCAGTTGGTTGTCAGTGCAATTTCATGAAGGGATTCGATTCAGAGGCGTACACTACCGGTCCTTTTCACTTTCCTGAAAGAATACTAATATAATAACCAAAAGACCAGAAAAGCACAAGATTTGTGGCTAGCCCCATCAGAGGACTTGCATTAGAACCGCCTGCATTACGCAGAATTTAGATGTCACGTAACACTGAAATGTTATCGCTCTGTTTCAAATATGACACCAACTGTGAAACTATTCTAGATGCATTATGAGACTGCAGAGTGCTGAGAACTGATAACAGGACTGGCATTATCTCCACACAGCCACAGAAAGATAAAAATAATTATATATATATATTTTTTTTAAATCATACATAACACAGCTCTGCTTGTGTCAGAGCTTTGCTTAGTAACTATAAATATCCCTGTGGCCATGTGACTTTGATTCAGGATCACCAGTTTCTACTCACTATTCTGTAGAACAGCTGAAATGGGGATTCCAGAGGGGCCCCGAGCAAAATGATTAAGAGCTTACTCTTAGCTTAACTTTATTCATTCAAAAGTTACACTGGGCGTGTAGTCAGTTATCTACAGCATCCACCCTTTATCCAGTCATGTGCAGTCATTGCATGCAGAAATTTTTCTCCTAGATTAAAATTCCTGATTGCATAATAATTTAGACATTGATCCCTGCCACAGAAATGCACCGAGTTCATCCAAATGTGCCTGCTCCTTGGGCAGCTATACATCACAGCAAGTACACTCAAACTCCATGGGGCAGCAAGCAAAGGCATCTTTATGTTTATAAGCCAATATAATAGACTCTGGGCTACTTACGACAGCTCTCCTCATCGCTGCTGTCTGAGCAATCATCATCTCCATCACATCTCCACACGGTCGGGATGCAGGCTCCGCTCTTGCACTGAAACTGCCCGGTCTCACACTTCGACTGCGTGTGAGTTCCTGTGTTTTGAGAAGAAAAAATGGGGGAAAAAAACAAACAAATGACAATCTGTAGAGATCATGGCAATGGCAATATCAGAGTAACAATTACAACAGGGTCACAAACATCACTTCGGAAGGTTAACTGACAAACTTTCATTTCTGACTAATGAAAGTGGGAAATTGGTGAAGTTGTTCCATATTATGCAATGAATAATGTTGCTTCTGTAATCAAGTATTTACTCAACATTGCTCAAAATAGCATTTGTTTTCATCATGACCGGCATGGGCTTGCTGTTATGTATCACCATGCCACCTCTGGTGAATAGTTGCTGCCTACCACGAGTGCCCTGCTGGCACTTAAATGAGAACACTAAGACTCATTTCCGGCTATTTAATCTGCTCAAAGGTTTACTGCCAAAATGTTAAACGCACACTATCGAAACCTCCACTTAGTGATCACATCACCTACCATTGACAGCCTTTTCCCTCGCTTCCGTTACAACACCAGCTACAGCGTGTGCTGCTCTTTATTCCATTCATTGTCACTTCCTATCGCCGGTGATTGCAGTCCAAAAGCGGACACAAGTGGCGATCTAATTGTAAAATATATCCATGATGCGCCAACAAATTAGCTCAACACTTAAGAGGACACTGACACACAACTCGTTTGTTTTCCCCCTTTCAGTAGGCAACGATCCCCAGAGCGTTGCCAGTGTCAGCGCTGCGGTGCAAATTCACCCGCTCTGCCGAGACAAGTCTCTTACCTTTAGCGCAGTGGAGCTCCAGGAGTAACAAATGTAATAGCACAAGCTTTCCGACCTCTGTCCACATCATTAGATCCTGGGGGCGTCCGCGGTTGCGTTCATGCAAGTAAAATGTTTAGGTTTTTTTTTTTTTAAAAAAAAAAAAAAAAGAGCCCCAGTAAAGAATCTCCAGCGACTCACTCGCTCCGCGCTGCTCTGTCAGCCTCTGCTCGGCGTGTGTGAGTGTGCTCAGCCCGGCTCGGTGCTTTCTCTCCCTCTGCTTTCTCTCCCTCTGCCTCGGCTGCAATTTGAATCAGTGACGCTTATGGGCGGGATAGTTCCGCGTGTGACGGTGCCTGCGGTTAAAGTAGTAGGTAGAAAAACTACGCTGCTGGCCGCTGGCCAAAGAAGACACATCTGCAGAAACAGCTGAGTCACAGTCATGGTTTATTTAGCACTTTGGTATGAAACAGAGAGCAAACTCTGCTAAAAGAAGAGTTCTGGCACATCTTTTTCTCATCTAGAGTTAGGTGGAAACATTGATGCCAGTTAGCTAGTATGTAGCTATATATGGAGCTACAGTGTAGCTAACGTTACAGCTAAGGAGGAAGTTAGTGCATCACCAGGAAACAGAAACCTCAGACAGGTTCTCTAAATAAGCGGTTCACTTCTTGAAAAGGGTGTGCTGTAATCCAGGGTTTTTTGGTTGTTTTTTTTTGTTGTTGTTGTTTTTGCTCATCTTAACTGGTAGTTTTGTTGCCTTAACCATTTATTGGGCACTCATTGAAATAAACTAAAAAATGTCTGTACGATTATTTGTTGTAACAATGCTTCTTGGCAATTAATCTTATCAAGCCTGTTTAATTTCCCTTAAATGGTGCTACATTTGTAAGGAAAATGCATTTGTGGGTTGAGCAGCAGAGTTGAGTATGTAGCTTGCGGCCATGAAAAACTTGCCAAATCTTCTCTGCCAATGCGGAACAGCTAATTCGGCCTCTTGTTTTGAGCTTCTTGTACCCGAGGTGCTGACAATCGCGCTTGTCATCACTGGAGGCAATCTCAATGCAGAGAGGTATCGAGAAGCGATTCTGCAACCAGTGGCACTTCCAGTATCTCCACAGTCTTTGATCAAACGTTATCCTCCAAGATGACAATGCTCGCCTCCACAGTGCAGGGTTTATCAGAGACTACCTCCAGAAAATGCGGTTTTTCCATCATGTAACCACCATTTGCTCTTCATATCATTTTGAGTGAGAGAAAGACAGAACCATACACACTCACATTCACACCTATGGGCAATTTAGAATCACCAGTTAACCTAACCCCATTAACTACATGTCTTTGGACTGTGGGCAGAAGCTTGAGTATCCAGACAGAAACCATGCAAAGATGGGAAGAACATGCAGACTACACACAGAAAGGCCCCAGCCAGATGGTGGATTCAAACCCAGGACCTTTTTGCTGTGAGGCAACAGTGCTCACCCTGCCTCACACCCTATGGCAGCTACGACCCTGAAAAAGTGTCAGCGGAAGAAAATGAATGGTCATTAGGAGTGCAACTAATGAGCACTCCAGAAATGCTCGGTGGAGTAATTTGTTTAAATTTGGATGGCACATCACCAGATGCTAGTGTTTCCTTCTTGTGGGACTTTATAGCCAGAAAGGCACCTCGGTGTTGTGCCTTTTTCCGCAAGTGATAAAATGTGTTTGTTGTTTCCACCTTTAGCAGCAATAATTTTCATGCATACTTTGCAAAGTGCTGTGCCTTGCTCGAGGTTGTTGAAGTAGCTTGCTCGTCATTGAAGGCTGAAGGGCGATCTCTCTCTCTCACATCACAGAGTTTGTCTTGTTGTTACATGCAGTGGGGAACGTAAACGCATGGTGTTGCTATAGCAATGATATCACGATATGACAATTTTATATTACAGAATGTCACAGCCGAAGCAAAGAGGAATGCAGACACGGATGAGACAGCTGAGACTATTTACAACTGATTTATTGTTAACAAGAAACCAGCCAGTTCCAACACGATGCAATGTCCCGAAGAATCTATCCATGAAACACAGTTCACAGGTTAGGCTCACGAGTGAAGTTTTTCTAGGCAAGGTCCAAGAGATGCAGGTGAGTGGAATGTGAAGAGGTCTCCAAAGCGGCAAAATAGGCTAAACACAGGAAGACAGGTTAAACACAAAACTAGGCTGTTCAAAACACAAAATAGCTGGAGTTTGTTACCACGTTAACACTTTGGCAAAGACAAAATGCTTGGACTGGCCCTTAAATACGTGATAACAGCTGAACGAGAATCAGGTGCGCCCCGCCCTGGATGAAGTGGAGAACCTCAGTCCATCCACTTCCTGGAAGGGTAGGAGAGAGAGTGCGCCACCACAACAACACCGAACCATGACACAGAAAAATTTAGACTAGTATAATCGCAGAAGATAATATGGCACAGCGCTAGCTAGAAGTTAAGGTATCTTGGCAAGAGGACTGCTATGTAATCAGCTAATGCTAGCAAGTTTGAGCAAGCTGTCATTATGGGTGCAGCAAATTAATACTAATCAATACTAATAGCAGACTAATAACATTAATTGCATAAGCCAAAAAAGATGGATGGATGGATGGTTAAGCATTTAAGAAAATGGGTGAATGTTACAAGATACAAATACACTATAATTGTCATATAATTCCATTAAAGAATTATCCAAAAAGCAGGAAGAGCACAACTATGGCAGTTTTCAGAGGTAAGGCAATCAGCTGCAGCTCGCTGACACTCACAGTGGCAATGCATCAAACTCCAATGAGTTTTATCCAACTTTTTCCTCTCTGGAGTTCTTACGATGTGCAAAATTATCCACAGCGCCCCAAAACCATTTTTTGTACTTCTCTGTAAACATGCAGTTGGGTATTTCAACACGAGAGTCCTGTATGTTCTGCAGGTTTCTTTCATTTTGGACCCATACAACAAGCTCGTCATCATCATTCTCAGGCCTCAGAAACAAGCATATTCACAGCATAGCAGCAGTTCCATTTTCAATGATTATGCGTTTGCATTCTTACACTACTGTGCAAATGTCTCAAGTGACCCTTCATTCCTTTATATTTTGCTAGAAAAATGGGTGCAGATGTTTATTGAAATGCACAAACATATGTGGAAATGTAGTATATAAGGCAAAAACAGAGTTTATACAATTCCACTGAGCTTGAAAGTCAGTATTTATTATGACCACTCACTCTCTTCAGTGTCTTCTGGGTCTACTCCGGACCTCCTCCCAGCAGGACATGCCCAGAACACCTCGCCCAGGAGGCATCCCAGTCAGATGCTCAAACCACCTCAACTGGCTTCTTTCGATCTCAGGGAGTAGCAGTTTTACTCTGAGCCCCTCTTGAATGACTGCACTCTTCACCCTATTGCTAAGCGAAAGCCCAGCCACCCTTTGGGGAAAACTCATTTCCGCCACTTGTATCCACAATCTTGTTCTTTCGGTCACTACCCAAAGCTTGTGGCCATAGCTGAGGGTATGGTCGTAGACTGACCGGTAAATCAACAGCTTCGCTTTTACGCTAAGCTCTCTCTTCACCACACTGTGGCTGCATCCCCAATCAATCTATCAATCTCCCGCTCACTCCTGAACAAGACCCTGAGAGCCTTAAACTCCTCCACCTGGGGCAGCAACTCATCATGGTTTTCTTTTAAGACTACCTTGAATCACATGAGTGCTGATAGCTGCTCATGGACATTTTTGGCTATCTGCAGAGTCTCAGCTCATCACTATGGAGCCAGAAAAGAGTGTGGGATTGAGAAAAAAAAATTGACATTGAAAAAGGAAAGCTGCCAGTCTTAATTGAACAACTTTGTAATGGATCTTTTGAGTTAAGGGGGAACTCCTAAGCAACATGTAAGGGTTTTTTTGCCCTTTCTTGTTATCACTTGGAGCTGGACTAGTTTAAAGAAGTTCACCCTTAACTAGCTTATAGCCGCACACACATTTGACAGAGAGCTGCACGACCAGGAGGAAATGTTAGCTAAGTCACACTAGCTGGCTGACTTTCCTGCGATGTTTCTACCCCCCCTAGGAGTCAAAGGTGCTGATGCTAAATATTCAGCAGCCAGACATCACAGGACCGCAAAGTCCAATGCAGATTCATAAACAAGCACAAGACCCAAGCATCACTTCAGCTCACTGCTGGGTTTGCAAAGAGGAGAGATTCCCCGCACATAAATACGAAGCATATCTAACTTCGTTTGTCTCGGTGACAGCTTACAGTGTGAAGTTTGTGGAGGTTGTTCTTTCATCCTCTAGATTGGAGTCTGTTCTCAGCCATTTGTAACAAATCTAAATTAAAAAGCCATTAAATGGGATCATTAACTTAATTCAGATTTTTTTACTTATATATGATATTACATAAAGCATCTTATGAGCCCAGATAATGGCGTCATTATGTAAGTAATATTTTGTAGTAAGTTGCTGCTTATAGGCACACTTGACTGGGGAGCAATCAATGGAGGGAATGCTCAGACAAGAATAAATTCATTTACAAACTGAACCATATAGTTTCAGTGGCTCAAGCTGCTAATTTGCCACCTGCTGGTTTTGAGTGTCAATGTCATAAATTTTCAGATTGAATTTCCAGTTTTATAATGTATATAATTGAATTTCAGCCAAATGAGGACTGATAGCACCAACACACTCTGCTGCAGCTGTTTGCGGGGGGGGGGGGGGTTGTAATGCTTTTTGAATAATGCAATTGACCAATGTCACATAATTCTAAACAAAGTGTCTCATTCAATAAAAACACTTGAGCCATTCTGTCCCAACAGCCCTTCAAAGGCACAGACCTCTTCTTACTTTACAGAGTGGATTTTGCAATAAATATTAAATGAAATCTTGATACCTTGTTTGATTTTCCGAATGTATCTCTTTACTTTTTACTATGACTGAATTGTATATGATAGTAAAAACTAATTTATTTTACACATTTAACTAATGATCAGACATTGCTGTGTCTGTAGGCATCAGATAACTAATCCACACAACCTGAAACGCCTTTTAAATTATTTCAACTACTATCAGGAGATCATGCTTGTGCTGATGTGTTTATGAGTGCATTGTTGCATGGTTTAAAGGACTCTGTAAATGTTCTGAGAGGGAGTGAGAGGATTAACAGCTTCCTTCAGCCAGGGGCTCCAGAGGGCACTCGGTAGGTGGAAGGAAGACTCCAGCAGCTCACTGGTCACTCAAGATGTCACGATCTTGCCTATCCTGTAAATGACATAGAAACGTTCTCGTTTTAGTATATCTGACAGAACAACTGTACTTCACAAAAGAGCATCATTTTGCATATTCATAAATTGCACATATTTGAAACTCGGGGGTTAAAGTGGGCTGGAACGAGATTCAATACTAATTTCGAATGGCTCAACAAATACCTGCCAAACAGGCAAACTGTTGCCACGCACTTTGTCATAAAATGTGTCTGTGAGCTAAATGTACAGTTGCCGTGTTATCCAGGGAGTGAAAAAACATTCATGTGTGACAACACAGATGGCCAAAAATGTAAGAAGGAGAGGAGGATGAGAGAATAGTTAGAAAGGTGAGAACCGCTCAACAAGTGACATTTTATAGACTGGAAATTTAAAGCTTACATTTAATGTCCGAATTAATTTAAGAGTTTTAAACATCTTGCAAAACAAACTGAAGTATACAAATTTTGCGTTATTCACAAGTAGCATGAAAATAAGCGTATTAGGTTGAAGTACTGGCAACGTCTAGGTCACATCAAGGGTATCAGACATTAGTTTATATTTAAGGTGATGATGCTGATTAGATTCACTCACTCACTGAATTCTAGCTTTTATACTGGCTTTACAATAAATATGGGTTGGAAAATCAGCCATGCAGCTCACATAACACCTGCTTATATCCTTTTGAATTCAGCTGGCTAAATCCACAAAGAGCAGGGAATACTAAAGTAGCAGCACAAGTCAGCTGATCACAGCCTGTACATAAAATAAAATCTACTGGGTCTCACTAAACAAGTTATGTGACTTATTTCTGAGTGATTCTCCTCCTTTTATCTTGCAATGCCGTTTTCTTAACTACATTATCTCCTTGTAATATCCATTTCATTCTAAAGTCTGTCAGTAACTTTAGAAATGGCGTCTTAATCCAATGATAAACGTAAACAGTAACACTAGAACTGCTGGTGTAATTTTCCCACATACATCTAATTTTCATGCATTGTGTCGCCGTGGGAAACAATTTAAACTATCAAAGAAACAAGAACACTACTGGCTACATCATGTTTTATTCACTCGCAAATGCCTCAAGCTGGAGCTGTTCTTTATACTTTCCTAGGCATTTAACAGGGGTTATTCTGAGTCCCCATCTTCTAAAGTAAGCTCGTTAAACAGTTAAGTAACTGCGGCAGCATTTATTTAAATGGGGGGGGAAAAACAAAAACTGTAAGCGCTACGTGTCACATGTTATGTTGCAATATGAGGCTGGTGGATTTGCAGCTGCCTGGAAGAATCATAATGAGAAAGTAATGAGCGATACTTAGCAAAGCAGAGTTTGGGGGATATGCAGTTATATCCGCGGAGATACTTAAAGACAAAACGGAACCTGACATAGTGAGAGAGAATGAAGACTGAGTTCAATTTGAACTGAATAAAAAGTGCGTGCATCGAAGGGGAACAGGCGGGTCTGCACTGCTGTTCTATGCAGCCAGAGTTCAGTTTTGATTTTCTGCAGTTCAGCATGGCTCATGTGCATGAAATGACTTTAACACATGAATCAACACATGAATAATGAATAAAACCGCTGTATAAATAGAAGAGGGGGAAAAAAACATCACTTGTGCCTCTTATACATTATTCAATAAAAAGGGTGTGAATGAAACATTAAAAAGCTAACGCAGGTACAGAAAATGGTCCAAAGAAAGAAAAAAAAAAGGGATTTGGCATCACTCTCACATTAACTGCTACTGCTGTTTGTTGTTCCTCTAGGGAGGAGTACACCACAAAAGGAAAGGCATATGTTATTGCTCCAGAAGTTATACCAGAATAGCTAAAGGAACTAGAGAAACTAAAGAAAACTTTTACAGTATACAAATGGTGTTTTTTTGGGGGGTTATTTTTTTTGTTTTTTTTAAAAAAAAACTGTGCACAACTGTTGTTACATCCTCTGAGTTTATTATACATGTTTTGACTTTTCATGTACATCTATGTTACGCCATCTTTCATCCAACAAGCCCAGAGGATTACACCAGATCTGTTTTACCTGCAGTGCAGCCGTACAGAGGGACGGGCATGAATTAGAGCAGAAAAGCAGGTTTTCTGACAAGACTTGATAGATGCCAGCAGCAACATCATGAAAAAAAAAAAAGAAATTCTCAAATGGATATCAGTGAATAAAAAGGTCACATGCATAAATTACTGGCTTCCTGAATTACTGCAAGCAAGCAGCATTCTGCAGAAGAAACCAGCTACGTTACTGTAGGTGTATAAGCTTTGAGATTGGCTGTGTACATAAAAAAAAATGTGAAAAGAAATGAACTCTTCAATAGCCAATAGCATCCCATCACAATAGTTAAAATCTTATTTTGCACACTGCCAACAGTGAGCTCGTGCTAATAATAATACTTGGCACTTGACAATACAGTCTGCAGTTTAAAGCTGGCCTAGTTGATATTTTTTTTATATGAACAATGGATCAAATGAGTACATTCATTCCATTGTGCTGTGAAAGGTATCACCGCTGTAACACACGCGGATAATTATTACTCAGCTCTGCGGTTTCATTCAACTCTACGAAGCTTTTCGGCATATTTCAGCTAATAGTTTTAGTTTCGTTGCTTTGCTGTGTTGAGTCATTCTCACCATTGTCATCAGGGCCAGTTTCAGATGTAGCAGCCAACAGTCTGCTTCATGAAATCCCCGATAAATCTCCTGTTCACCACCTGCCCGACAAGAACCACCGGAGAGACCCAACTAACACCTGAGCATTTAGCATTCAAAGAGACAGATACAACGTTAAAGGTAAGTGAAGATTGGATATTTTTCCTAACACAAATCGTCTGTTGGCATTTCAAATTATTCCGGAGACCCCGGTGTTTCTGTGCTGTGCAAACTTGGACATCGTTTTCAGAAAATTAATTAAATTCTTTGGGCTGCTCAACTGGGATAAACAGTGATTAATGGAAATGATTCTCACCCATTTTGATGAGATTCCTCAACATTTCTGTTTCGACTCATATTCAGTTGATTTCATCGAGCGGGAACAAAGATCTCTGCAGTTCTACCTAAATAAGGAGAAAGTATGATATGGAGGGTATGTTTGCAGCCTGCCACTGAGTGTTTGAGGCGAGACTGTGCAGCAGGGCAGTCCCACTGCAGTATCATGCTGTCATGTTTCAACACTGTGTTTAACAATTTCAGATTTTTTTCACCCCCTTGGGGTCAATGCTGAAATTGTGTTCATCTTTCATCCCTACACACACAGCGGGAGCTAACACTTGTGCTCATCTTTGCCGTAGGATGGTGAGTGAGTCCGACTCAGACCTTCAGACCTATAAGATGATTGCTTTCCGCCTCTGTCTCTTTACCCGTCTCTCTGCCTCTCTCGGTCCGTGCTCACTCTAACAATGCTCGCTTTCTCTTCCTCTGTTTGTCAGTCCCACCCTTCTTCCTTTCATCTTCTATTCTTTCTTTCTTCCCTTCTTCCTTTCTTTCTCATCTACGCCCACTCTCTGGCATGAGACAGATAGTGCTGTCGGAAGAAGCCAACAGATCCGGTGGTCAGCAAATCTTCTGTCTTTCCCGTGGAGCATCAGTGTGTGGGCTTTCGTGTGTTTGTGTGGCACAGTACTGGATATGGGACAGGAGAGTCATCTGCTTTCCTGTCACAGCTTGTGACCCAAAAACCACAAGTGAGGTCTGGTCGATAGCTGGCCAGGTGCCCGCTGCAGGCGGAGAGGCAATAGATGAGATTTTGACGTCATTTCATCATCAGACAATATAGCAGCAAAGGTTAAGAAGCTCGCTTTAATGTGCTCTATTAAAGGATGTATGTTATTGATTATTGAATCTTTTATTTATAATGCGGTTTTTATGTATTTTCTTGGAACTAAAAATAATTTAAATAAAGAACTGTCTTTCAGTGATACCAATTCTTTTTCCCTCCTTTATCCTATCCTTATTTCTCAACATCAATATCTAAATTACTATCTAAACTATTATCTATATTTCTATTTGAAAATTGATGAAAAATATTCTCAAAGTAATATTCATCACCAGAGACTCACAGTAAAAGGAAAAAAAAGACATTCAGTATTTTTGTGTTAGTTGGCTACGTGAGTC
Organism: Pterophyllum scalare; assembly: GCA_024447675.2. Lineage (NCBI taxonomy): Eukaryota > Metazoa > Chordata > Actinopteri > Cichliformes > Cichlidae > Pterophyllum > Pterophyllum scalare. The sequence continues at coordinate 37,506 of JAMQGT020008298.1, forward strand.
CTTTCTGTGTGGCATTTGCATGTTCTCCCTGTGCCTGTGTGGGCTCTCTCTAGGTACTCCCACTTCGTCCCACAGTCCAAGAATGTGCTTGTTGGTGATTCTAAATAGGCCGTAGGTGTGAATGTGAGCATGAATGGCTATCTGTCTCTATGTCCTGGCCCTGGGATAGACTGGCAGCCCTGAACTGGGCAAACAGTTAAGAAAATACACGGATGGGTGGATGTGTTGTGCCATTGTCAGTCTCCTCAAACCGATGTAGTAACCGATGGCTCTGAAGCTGGATCAGAAACTGGGGACACTGCACACTCATATGGAAGTGACATGTCAGTCAGAAGATGGACTGTCCAAAAGCATAATCTGAATGTCACACTGACTTCACTTTTCAAACCTGGAGTCTGCCATCAGTCTTTATATCCAGTTTATATGGGTGAGAAAACTATAGACCTTATAAAAAATGGACAGTCACCACAAGCCCTGTTATGAAGTCTCAAGCTGAGCATTCGTGCCATGTGACAAGTGCCTCTCGCTGACAAAGGCTGCACTATCATGAATCTGTAGGGACTTTTCAGTCACATTGTAAAGCATACCCTGTTTTATCCTATTCTACTGGGTGAACATAAGGTATTTAGTCAGACATTAATGTAGTGACTGAATGGTTACTGTAATTCAATACAACTGGATGTACTTGTCCAACCTGCTGGCCATTAGAAAGATTCCAACTTTAAGGCATTTCTGCACTGACTTCCTTTTTTAGAGTGGGAAGTGACTGCCATCTTTTTTATACAGTCTATGGACTGGAATAAACACCACCAGGATCCAGATGATCCTCGTGATCCACCAAACCTATCCATTCAAAAAAAGTGTGGACTGACAAATTTCACATGATTTGTAGGTCTTGAGTTGTGCTTCAGCCCTTGACATGCGATCTAATTCTTTCTTACACTGGGTCGAGGCAATGAAAAAGTTGGTGGGATGAGTACATCCACTGAGATAGGCCACATCTGGAGCTGTCAAAAGCAGTATTTCAATCTAATGTGGAAGGGTCAGCAGCTATATGTAGAAAGAGAGAAGAGAAACAGTGAACTTTGTTTTAAATTAACAAACAGAATAGTACCACATTTCAGGATGGCTGGCACTGAATCAGAAAGGACGGTGTTGTCGGGGCTGTTTGAGAATGGACACTTGTTCTACTTTTGTTTTTTTCAGAGCTGATGTTGATTTATGAACCAATACAATACAATTTTTGTAGAAAAATCCATTTGGCAGGTAACTTAATCCGGGTCAAACCCATTGGCGGTACTTCTTTCCAAACAGCTTGTAATGGTTAAAACATGAGCAGGGTTGAATGAACCTCACTGCCAAAAAGCCTTTATTTTGCTGGCAGTGTGACCTGTTTCCAGAATATTCTTTGTTTCTGATGTTGGTATTTGCCAAGTACATAAAGCTCATATTCCAAACTGTTTTTTCTTCTTCTTCTGGCTTTCAATCACAGCCACTGTTTTCGGCATGCTTAATGTATCATTAGATCAGCTGTGGTTTTAAAAGGGGATGTCATGCTGTTTGGAAGACCCACACTTTAAGATCTTAGCAGCCCAACTTCTATTTGTGTGCTGTCCCATCCTTCACCTGCATGCCGAAAACATTTGCAGACCATCTCTCACTGCAGTGTGTGTCTGGCTCTGGTGGGGCATAATCACACAGACACTGGAACCCATATCCTGCTACATAAACCCCCCCATACATAATTCAAAGGCAGAATTTTTCTCATGCTCTAGTAATCTGGTTAAATAATTTGGGATTACATTGCCTCAGCTGCACACCAGTAAGGGGATCAGCGCTCTGCCCATGAAATGCCCTCTGTTGTATGGTACAAAGGGCATCTCAGTCACCCATGTATTTGCAGTATGGATAATCTCCCACTGGCTTTAGCACCAAATGCAGGCATGGTTTCATATCTGGGAAGCTTTGTTAACAGCTAATAGGCCTGTTTACCCCACCCCAAGGCCGAGCTGTGACTTTGATGCAGACAGTTTAATCAGGAGCAATCGTGTCGTGGTGCAAACATAGGTTGGTTGTTAAAGGGAAAGCCTGTAGATTCTTTGGCTTTTAATTTGTGGCTTGAAATAGAGTGTAGAATTTATCAAGTGTATTTATGAAGCCTATTGTATGTCAAAACAAATAATCTTTATCTTTGGAGCATCTTAGCCAATTTCACACTCAAGCTCTTGGCTGTTTGAATTAAATACGGTCTGCTCTCCTTTCCCCTATTGTCCGTCTGCCAGATGCCTCTGTGTGACTAGTATATTTCTCTGCCTCAACTCCCATCATTATTCCTGCAACAGAACCTGCACCAGTGGGTCCCAACTTACACATTAGAGTAAAGAGTGAGAAGCACTGCTCATATGGATTGGACTTTTTGGTAGATAGAGGGATACAAAAACTCTAAGATGCCAGGGATAGAGGGAAGACAGACAGAAAAGAGAAGAGAGTGGAAGAGAGGAAAGAGGGAGCGGTCTAAGAAGGCAGACAGAGGTGAAGGTGAAAGGAGACAAAGCAGCTGGAAAGAGCAGACCCAATCTGCCCTCTTCTCTCTGATTCCTCACTTACTAGGTCCCCTGGGAGACTAGACAGAGGAATGAAGAGATGGTGCAGAGGGAGGTAAAGAGAGAGGTCAGATCATTAGGCAGGCAGAGGTGAAAGGTCAGAAAGCAGCAAATGTGAAGAGGTTCACTGCTTTCTGGAGAGGAGAGGGAGAGGAGAGGAGAGGAGGAAGGCAGATCAGTCAAAAAGTTCCCACAGCCTGAGATGGCTTACCAAATATTGATTTGCACATGCATGTTGTACATCCATGTCGTGTCTAATAGGACTTAAACTCTTAATCTTAGAGCTCCAACAAGATGATTAGGATTTCTGAAGAGGGAATGCAGGATGGGATTCAGATGACTGCTCAGATGACTCAAGTTTTACTGAAGCAAACAGCCCACAGCATTTCCTCTGATAACCAAAAACATTTGCAAAATGAGCAAATTGTCTGTATTGTTTGTTGCTTAATAGAACTGCTTAATGTGACTTTAACACTGGCTTGTCATTTACGTTGTTTTGTTTTTCCTTTCCTTCTTTGAAAAGGCTGCAATAATAGCTCCAATTTTCTAACCAACAAATTTCTAATAATCATTTACTTAATATGCATAAGAACTTCTTTTTTTTTATTAGAAAAAGGATTAAAGGATTAAAATGTTTCTAGTATGAGATTCATGCATAGATTTCAATCGCAATTTGCCAGCACACATCAGAATTCACAATAATTTACTGCACTTTGATCTTTTTCTACAGGCATCTATTCACTCATGAACCTCCACTCCCACGTTGGTGCCATTTAACTAACAATAACACAGCACGTACAGCCATTTATTTTCCTGGAGACTCTGTATGAGACTATGACTGTACAGGATGTGTATAAATGGACGAGGTCTTATTTATGTCGCAATCAACTTTGCTCCGTCAGCAGTGCTGACTCTCTCACCTCTGCTATTATTTCCCACAGGGCTGATAATAATAATATGAGTACAAAATGAAAATCTGCTCATCTAAATGCAAATCATAAATGTCATTTCCAGTTATTTACTTAATGCATTGTGTCTAATTTTCATGTGCGCAGATGAAACTGTTTCCATCCAAATAAACATGCTGCTGCGGAATTTTAATACAGAAATTTCGCCCTACAATTTTCCTGTCTCTGTCCTTTATAATATTGTGGGAAAGCAGTTTATACTGATGGTTTGAGTTGTGGGAATGGTCCTTAGTTTAACAATGTTTAACATTGTGAAAAATCCTAAATCTCAAGGTATTCTGTAAAATAAAGTTTTTTGTTGTTGTTGTTTTTAACCTATGTGGGAGAGTATTAACAACACACAAACATCCCAAAACACAGAAATACATGAAATCTTTAGAAATCTCACACTAATGTATTAAAAGTATTAAATGCAACAAAGCTGAAGTGGGGCCGCTACAGTTTTTCCATATGATTAGGGGAAAAAAGACTTTATGCACATTAAGCATGTCAAATACTTTAACAAATTTCCCTATAGTGTTACTGTACTGTTCATTAAGATGATTTGCAGTGTGTCTACTGTAATTTACAAGTTCATTCATGTTAAAAAAAACATAACAGTACTATCCCCCATAGAATATGCATCCTTATAATGGTTCCTGGGTGTTTAACCCAGTGTTTTGAATTTTTTCTTTGTCCTTAGTTAAGAGTTTTTCTTATTTATCATCTCCTTTGTTCTTGTAAGCACATTTAAGATTGTGTGCTGGAGTCTTTAGTTTCTTGATGGGTTATTTTGGTCCTTGAGTTCTAGTTATCATGCCTCACCTATATCTTGTTTGTCAGCGCTCTGTTTGGGGTTTACTTACTTTCTTCCCGTTGTGGTTTTCTGGTCTTGTGTACTTTGTGTTCAGTTTTGTGTCCTCTTGTCTCGTTAGTTAGATCCTGTTCACCTGTGTCTTGTTTTCCCCAGGTGTGTCCTCTCTCCCTAATTACCTTAGAGCTGAGTTTTGCCTCAGTTCCTTGTCACAGTCTCCCTCATACTGTGTGCTCCTTGTTTTTTTGAGTTTAAGGCTTGTCTCACGAGTCCTGCATTTGAGTCCACAACCTGCCAGCCACACAGCAGACATATGACAGCTTTATAGTTTCATGCATTTTCAGGTGTTTGGTCCCATCATGCTCTCATTCCCCTCATAACAGTATAAAAAACATAATGATTGAGGATAGGAGGTTATGGTGTAAACATTACTGCTGTTCTTGGCTACACAATCGCTGGAAGCATAGCCTAAACATTTGAAGTTGAACATTTCCTTTCCCATTTGTACTCAAACTGGCAGGTGTGCATCTGTCTCTGAGCGACTGCCTCTGTATCACCACTTTATGCCAACTTTGTCATTTTGTTAAATTGACCGTGTGCTAAATGAGATAGTGGGACATGTTGCAAAATCATTTTTTGCAGATGTGCTAGGGGCGGACTACAGTGCTCAAGTCTAGCATACCTGAAAAAGAAAAAAAAAAATTTGTAGCATTAATCTTTTCCCAAAGGCATCGGCAGTGTTTAACTATATTTATAAAGAGCGGCACAGTTACTGTACAAAATGCTCTGCATTTTACAGCAGTATGTTACAGTGATGTTGATTCCTTCATGGCATTTCCTTGCATTTTTGTGTTTTTGTACTAGAAGACAAAGGAGGTGGACGCGCAGCAGAGGTCAGAAGTCATGACGGCGTGAGTGCGCGATGCGTCTTAACCCACAAAAACACAGAGGATGTGTAATTATTTGCTATTCAGCAGGGATTTAACTTAAAGGCTCCAGCAGTGTTAATGAAGTGGGATGGAAAGTAGGCTATAGGGACGACCTGGCTGGTGTTCAGAGAAGCATTTAAGTGGAATTAAGAACAAGGAGATGAAGACAGAAAATTGAGATCGGGTCTAATCCTGCTGTTCAAGCAGTAAACAACATTGGGAGAAGAGCAATAAACAAAAGAAGTGATGCTCTAATTTGTTTTTGTGCACCAAAGACAATGCAGTAGCAGAAATGAATCTAGTTTGAGTATTTGTTTTCTATCTCTTCCTGGACTTGTGTTTTGAAACCTTCAGTTTTACAATGACATTTGATATTACCTTACATGTACAAAACAACCTTCCTCCATTTAAAAAAATGATAGATTACCAAGGGTTAAGGCTGCCAAAGAAAAGAAAAGAAAAAAAAAACAGACATAAAGTTCAGGCTCCTTCACTAACCCAGTAGCATTTGTATAGTACCTATAGAGATGACCTTTTCAGATCTTATATTATATTTAGTATTAGGGCTAAATGACAATTGGCTATCATAAATCGAATCAATTCAAGACAGCTTACTAGAGAAGAATGAGAAAGAAGAAGAATGATTAATGTAGAGTTGGACTGAAAAAAGAAATCACAGACGTCCTCTGGTTGAACACGTGCCGGAGTGAAAGCGCGAGCTGCTGACTCAGCGAGCCATATAAAAGTGAGTGATGCCACTTACTAGGGTTTGGCAGTGGCTGCATGTGCTTGTGTTTCCCTGTGGGCGTGTATGTTTTGGTCCAGGAGGGAGCAATGAGGCAGACATAAAGGCTACATGGAAAGACGTGGATGTAGATTGATGGAAAGCCATGTGTGCTTTTGTTCAAGCCTGCATTTGAAATGTAATAAGCGAGAGGCATGTTACAAGGGGAAAGACAAGAAAAAAGAAAGAAGGAAAAACTGAGTGTCTTAGAAAAAGGAAAAAGAAGATAGCTTTGGAGTGCTGGCAACACACTGCATTTGGTTTTCGCTACAGCACGGGGGGTGGGGAAGAGGTTGCAAGAGGTTGAGGGGGTTGCTATACTCTAAGAGTGATATTGCTCACAAACAACCTCCCTGGGGGATTAAGTGTAAGGACTTATACTCTGAGAATAGGGATCTGGTCTGTTCTTCTGCTGAGTCCCTCCTGCGCTCTAAGATAGGGGTCAGCTTAGACCACCACATGCTGGCAACATGTTGCCTGAGCCCAACAAGAGGCGATTAAAATAGGTCAAGTGAAGCTTTGTGGAGAGGGCCTTTGTCAACCTGTAAACCCAAGCTGAGTACCTTAAAGAATAGAGATTGGTGGGAAAAGAACATAGCAAACATCCACTTGTTCACTGCAGCCAAAAAGCTTTTAAGGACTTTTTTCCCCCTCCTTTTGTAACCTTCATATTTGAGGATGGAACAACTTTATAGCTGAAAAACACCCACAATCTATAAACAAAACAGCTGTTCTGTTGATCTTGCATTGTTTTAGCAACAGAAGTAACTATTTTGGGTGCTAACAGCACAAATCACACATGCTGGCTCATACCTGCATTAACAATGATTTTGAGAGGAAAGCGTGGTTTCACTCAGGGAGCTGTTGCTCCAAGCTACAAAATACCAACACGCATCTGCCTCTAAACAAAACTATTTAGCTCAGTTTCCCTTTTCCCTAGCCCCAAGACAACATTCACAAAATACAAGCAACACCATATGCCCTGATTTCTTAAACTAATGGTCTAGAGCAAAAAATGGGTCAGAGGCATATTCCTCGGGCCACCCACATGACGGCAGAGCTATTTGTTTCATTACACTGGTTCCCAGGATGACTGACTGGTTTGAAATATCCTGACCATATGGTGTTTGCACAGCACAGAGAATCCAAAAACACACAAAGTATGGCAAGGTGTAGGGAGCTGCTACCTGCTTGCGCTTCTCTTTATAAACAAGTCCATTATTATTAATCACATTTACAAAGGCAGCATGATGCTTGGTTACTGTAGCAGCTCTTTATTTTCACCATGACAGCAGGAGAGCTGCACACTGTAAGTTTTTCATCTAACCCAAAAAGCAAGACAAACTTCTTCTTTTTTTTGCCAGTAAAAATGACTTATGAGTTTACTGTAGGTTAACATTATAATACGAAGAATACAACCTCAGCATTTCACAGTACCTTGACTCTGAACCAGCAGTTCCCTCAAATGCGAAAGACTTTATCCTCTTTACTTTTAACCAAGTAATGCACATGTCCTGTATGACCTTAGGCCAGTCTTCCACTGCCCATCTGTCCATGCATCCACTTATCCATCACTCATTCATTTAATCAGTCAATAAATCAGTCAGCTTGTACACTGGATTTTTATATACTGCATGTGGGGGGAAAGAAGGAAAATCACTTTACTAAAAACATTAGTGATTCAGTGTGTCAAAATGTTGAAGATGAATGGAAAGGCTATGAGAATTTTAGGGTTAGTGGAATCACACACTGATGCAACGCAAATGACAGATGGAGGCTGAACAAAGACAGATTCATTGCAGGAAGCTTTGATGTACAGTACGACTGGTTGAGCTGTACCTGTTGATCTCGCTCTGAGATGACGTTGTTTGAAAGCTCATTCTGAGAATGAAAAATAATTTAGCAAGGCTTTAGTTTATGAATTCATTAAAGCTTCACAAACTGTTGTGTTTTCTTTTTTTGTTACAGGTTCTCTGGGATATTACGAGGTGAATGAAAGATTAAATGCTTGAACGAAGGTTATGACAACACAAATGAGAGCTCTGACAAGGATGACACATACATCGCAGTTTCTATTATGTACATCCTGGAATACGCTGGGGGTATTTTTCTGCTCTCTCTGTATTTCTCCCCCAAATAACAACTATGATTACAAATAGACAGCTCTGAAGACATCAGTCAGGCATATCTCATGCTGAAAGTGAGACAAGAATCATGTGCAGCAGGGCATGTAAACACTCATAAACACTTTCTCTTCCTCTTTCTTCTCTCTCTTTCCACCTCTTTAAACACACGCACACACACACACACACACTGTGTAACACATCGCGCTGCTGCCTGTCCTCCTTCAGCTCCTTTCATAACCCTCCTGTTCAGGCACTGCTTCCAACTGGTGTCACCCACAGTTCCAGCCAGTTCTGCCCATGTCGCTGTTAAATCCCACTTGACAAAAGCTTTGTCAGTAGTTTAGCGCTACCAAGTAAATAGGCAGGATTTTGTGAAGAAGTAAGCAAAAAAGAGAGATAAAGATGGAGAATGTTAAATGCATGAAAAGATAATTTTCTTTTCCACAAATTCCGCATTTAGTGTTAGGAAAAGTACGAAGATTTGTAGATGTAAAGCATTTTACCTGTCATAACCAATAAGATTTACTTTTGAAGAACACTGCAGCAGGACCCGAACTACAGTGCTTTGGGATTTTGGTTTGAATTCTTCCCTGGATCTCTTTTCCAGAATCCAGAATGAATGGGATGGCTGTGGTTCAGGAGGTAGAGCGGGTTTTCTACTAATTGGAAGTCTGGTGGTTTGATCTACATGTTGAAGCATCCTCAGGCCAGATACTGAACCCTGAGTTGCCCCCAATGCATCCATTTTAGTGTGTGTGTGTGAAGTTAAAAGCACACAAAAAAGGAGGTGCTTGGGTGAATGAGGCTTGTAGTAAGAAAATGCTTTGAATGTTCAAATAGAGTAGAAAAGCACCATATGAGGTACCAGTCCATTTGCCGGTGAACAGAGGGGGGAGTCTTCCAGGAAGGAATGGAAGCAGAGGAGGGTGTGCAGGCATGTGAGGCACAGGTAAGTGAAAACACAATTCTGTTTCAGACTAGCTTGGGAGTAATCCTGGAAGAGCTGCGCGGTTCTCTAAGAGGCAGAAAGCAACTTTAGCCAGGAAGTCTCGCCGGATGTTTTAGAGAGTCTGATTACCGCATCTATATGACATTAATCTGGCGAGGAGTGCAGGCTCGAGCCTGTCCTTAAATACAGAGCAGAATAAGCAGATGACAAACAGGCGTGTTCGGCTGAAGAGCGAGTGGGAAAACAAGCTGGTGAAGCCCAAACTCCACCTGAAAGAAGAGGGAAGAAGTAGACTGGAGAGGGAGCTGGAGAAATAAAGAGGAAAAAAAAAACAGCCCTGGACCATGACATTAACAAGTCTTAAAAGTATCATTTCTGGCTGCAAAAAAAGACAACATTCTTTTATTTTATTCTGCTTTCCAAAAGGATTAATAATGTGCATTGTGATCTAATTACAGCCCATCATTACTAAGACTGTAGGACTATGAAAGATATGTTAAAATGGCTGTGATCCATAGGAAAAAGAAACAAAAAAAAGGGATTTTTGTACTAATTATTATATTGAGGTTAGATGAAGAAATTTTACAGTGTGGTTAAGCATGCACAAAGACAGTAATGCCAAAGGTTGTTGCAGATGTGTCATCACTTATATTTTCACTCTTGGATTGGCTCATGCAGCCTTGTTAAGGAAAAAAAGATCCAATCTATAAATAGCACCGTCAACTGAAATCTCAGTGTTTTGTATACAGCGAAGGTGTCAAATATCTGTGCATGCGTATCTCCACTGAGCATGATGCAAATGACTGAAGAGGTGCAGTGTTCTATCAGCTGCATTAACTCTAAAGGTGTGTGTGCGCGCCTGCTGGATGATTGCAAGGGTTTGGGGAAGTAGACCGATAATGTATCCTCCCGGCAATGTCACCCACAATAAGATACAAATGTCTGAAAAGATAAAATTGACTTGCTGCAATATATTCATGGAGAAAGTTTCTAAAGTTTCTTATCACAGGCTGTGATCATGCATTCTGTGCCTCTCTGAAACATTTACACCGAATGAAAAGAAAAACTAGAAATATTGGCTGCATTATGATGTAATGCACTGCAATCCTGCCCTTTTAATGATATGCTTCCACTTCAAACATATCCATCCATCCATACATACATACATCCATCCATTTATTTTCTTCCACTTATCCAATTCAGGGTTGTGGGCTCTTCAAATGCATTTAATTTAATTTTATGAGGCATTTAAAGTTTGCATTGTATTGCAGTTTAATAAAACTCCTTTTTGATTGCTTTTCCTAAAAAGGTGTCTAATATTTTGTCCAGCCAAACTGCATTTACAGAAATATGAGAAACAGCTGCAAACAAACATTATGAAAGTGTGCAGTGAGTCGAAACCACAACACTGGACCTTCCTGCACAGTACGTGTACAAAATTAATTAACACTGACATGCAGGGTTTTTTTTCTTACATTAAAACTCCTGAGGAGTGAAAATAATCTCATCATTTAAAATGAGTCTGAGAGGGCAAGAGTGAACCATGTTCAGACCAGAAACAACTACCCCTTCTTGTAGTGGAACATATCAAATTTCTGTTTCCCCAAAGTAACTTCAGAGTAAATCACGAGATCAGACGAGGACAGTGTCCAAAGTTGTCCTGCCTCACATGCAGCAAGCAGGAGCTCTCTTACTACTGAAGATGCTCTTGGTGTGGTCTAGGCTAGGGAGCAGCAATTCAACAGAAAATGTCATCTTACTATCTGACATCACATGATATTTGTACTAAGATGCTGGCAGACTGCTTAATATCTAATCTGACTGTGCAGGACATTTGCATTCTCACATCCACTGGTGAATGTCAACAAAGGTTGAGGGCTGCAGTGAAGGCGTGAAAACAACTTGGTTACCTGAGTATAATAAAAGTATTACTTTTTTGAGGTACAACCCTAAATTGGTTATGCTTACCATCTTGATTGTTGGGTGAATTAATAAAAAATATTTTCATGAGGAATGTTTAAAATAATGACCATCTTATCGTCCTGACCTATTACATACTGTATCTTTCCATCACTGTTTCTAGACTTCCTGCTTTTAAATTTTTTAAATTTTTTTACCCAAGTTCATCTACGCTATGTATCAGATATCAAAGAAACAAAGAAATAAAATAGAAATTTGAATATGATATCAGGTGAGAAATCATTGAAAATATCACCATGGGATTTCTGCAATCCCCTGCAGCATTTAATCTGTCTCTGCCACACTTTGTTTTGGCCTCAGCCGGCCCCGAACAGAGCCAAATAAAGCTGCTTTACCGGATATATGGCCCAGATAGAGCTCCAGATCTACTACACGGCCTGCTTTGGTATTTTCATCATGTTGCTGCTGCATGAACACTGCACAAGTCCAAGTCTGTTTATGTTCCCCTGTTTCTAGTTTACTGAAAGCGTAACACAAAATGTAGGTGCTGGGTGTGCAACTGGAGGACTTCGTTAAATTTACGCTGCAGTATGTTGCCCTGTTATCAGTCATGTGTTTTGAGCCTGCAAACAGGGAATATTATGATAGTCTGAATCTGGAAACAGGTGAAGTCACGTACTATAATTCTTGAAATCCTAATGATTCACAGAGCTAGAGGAGAAGAAAGGTCAGCTCCTACTGGTTCAAATAGGATTGGGGAGTGGAAAAGTGGGAAGGAAGGGAAAAAAGGGTGCAGTGGCATGGCGAGCGGGAATAAATTAGGAAAGGAGGGTCAGGTGAAAGAAGGGGATGGTCCTCCTGCTGTGAGTTGAATGGAGGACCGCTGAGATACAGGTCACAGGATGGCATTCAGTTGCCATGGGCAACCAGAGCACAGCAGCTAATGAGGCAGATTTGAGAAGAAACAGAGTCAGTCTGAGAGAAATAGCGCAAAAGGGGAAAAGGAAATATAAAAACGACCTGCAGATATCCTTAACTGTAGATATCTATTTAAAACCTGAGCACTGAGGGGCTTGTTTGATGCCTGCTCACAGCCCTCAGATGGTGGGAAAGTGAAAAGTGTGAAGTCTGGATTGGAGTCAGAGATCAAGTTGGTGCTTAAATTCGCCCCTTTAGCATAAAACTGTAATATTACTTCTATACTGCCAATCCCCTCAGTCAAGCGCAGCCCCTCTGTTAAACCATTTGTATTGCACTGGTTCATTAAAAGTTCATTTCCAGTTTAAACATTTAATTCTCACTTTGCTCAGTCTTTCTCTGGGCTGGAGGCTAAAGACCAGTTCTCATCTCTTCCATGCTGATAAGGATGAGTGATGGGATTTAGCACTGAGCAAGGGCACCGATCCAGGCATCTACCCTCATGCCCTTTCCTAGTCCCAAATCCCACTCCAACACCACCGTGACATCAGCCCCAGAGTTGGAGCTTAATAATGTGACACTGGATTCAATCTATTTTTGCTAATATTTTGGCCTCACTACTTTCGTGGTGATGAGATAGAACTCGTCTGGTGGATTGAGCAAAGGAATGAGCTCTTCCAGACTTGAAACATGCTTTCATGTCATAGCATTTTGTTTATCAGTGATTATCAGTGGATATTTCCCTGTCTGTCAAAGTGGGTCAGAGTAGTGATGATACTGACTATGAGAATACACGGTGAGAGTAAAAAAATATTTAGCATACATTTTTGACATTGCAGAAACATGGCAAGAGATGGCCGGAGATCATCCATCCATCCATCCATCCATCCATCCATCCATCCATCCATCCATCCATCCATTCAGCCGAGTTGCGAGGGCAGCATTTTAAGCAGAGCTGCATAGCATCTCTCAGCTGACGTAATTTCTAATGTTTGTGCCCTGGGATCTTCTCCTAATAGGGCATGTCTGAAAAAACTCACCTAGGAGGTGATGAGGAGGATTCCTAGTTAGATGCACCTCAAAATGATTTCTTTTTGAGGCAGCTCTACTCTGAACACTTTGACCATCTAATTTCAGCTGCTAATATTTGCTGCCTCATGGTTTTGTTCACTACCCACAGTTAGTGGCCTCTTTTGAAGAGAATTACTTGGACAGAATCACCATTATTTTTTCATGTCACATCATTTCATGCTGCTCAGCAGGCTTGTGCCTCTAAAACTGTGTCATGTAGCATCCATATGTTTCTTTAATCATAATGGATAACATTTTTTTTGAATTATTCCTCCTCTTCCATCAAAGTCTTCATCAAGCAAGAGACAGCATAGGGTGTCAAACCAGAAAAAAAAAGAAGAGGTGAGGTGGAAAGGTCATAACCCCGCAAAAGAGAGATGGACTCAGAATAGACAGAGAAATGATGGGGTTGCCAGTAAATGCTGCCAGTGGAGAGAGAAAGAAGACAAAGGTGAGTAGACGTGTAATTATTACTGTGACCAGAATGCTGGAAAACTCTCAATTATGCCTGAAGAGTAGATATAGATGGATGGAGTAGATAGGGGGTATGTGTGACTGTGTGTGAGAGCGTGAACATTTATGGGAAAGGGAAAGGAAAAGAGGACAAACTGTGAAATGAATAAATTGGGCAGATAAACAGACAGACAGAGGGACAGAAAGTAAGACAGAGAGAAATGATCTGACCTCTGAAACCCAAAGAGAAGCTTCAGCAAGGAAACAGGTTTTCAGGGAAACAATTACTCTACAAGCAAACAGCTCAGTCTAAAGGTTATCTCCTTATAATGACTGAATTCTTTCTTCTTCCTGCCTGCTAAAATCTAGATAGAAGAGCGTAAATTAGCTCTTTTCTTCCCTTTTTACTTTGTTTCTGTATACCCTTTTTGACGGCAAGATAAAAAAAGAAACAGACCGAGAACCTGCCAAATTTCTCAAATGGTGATGAATTTTGAAGATAGCCAGTCTTCATGAGAAAATAAGAGCTCTGCTTCATTCAAATGTCAAATTTACATGCCTATTGAAAAGATCTGTTTTCCGAACTGATGACGGTCTGTGACTTCTTGACACTTGGTGCTCGTTTTGAAGGATTTGCTTTGTTGGCAGGCATTTGAAAAACAGCTTCAGCCATTAAAACAGTTTGAGGTCACATATGGAAAAGGAGCAGTGATTAACGTGATCAAGGCTGTTTGAGTTTGGTGTGAAAATGTGAATGCAGCAAATACTTGTGCAAGGATTCACAAACATGTCATCACACATGCACAAGACCGCAAAGGAAACTTTGCACATACAAATAGACAGGCCCACGTTCCCACACCGACCATCTGTCAGTGTCTTATCCTGCCCTCCCTTGTGTTTTGGTACGGCCTGAGGCACAAAGATAATCTATATCTTAAATCTCTGCGAAGATTAAAATTAAAATAAGGTGATTACAAACAAATCTACATATAGAACTGCCAGTTCCCTTTTAGTCACAAAAGTGTTTAATAGTTTATTAACCAAACTAGATGGCCTTCTGACTGACAATAATATATGATATTCCTTTCAAAATCTATGCCAAAAATACTGGCAGCTATATTGTCTGTCAGTTAGTCCCATTGCAACATTCTATTGTTCAACATCAGCCTTATGTAATCCTTGGCAAAGGTGCAAATACACACATTTCACAAACAAATTTCAGAAGTCTGTTTGTAGGGAACTCAAGGACATGAAATAAAAAAAAATACTGCAAGCACTTAGAATAATACGTGGGGGAAAGGGGAAGGTGACTGCAAACAAACAAACAAAAAAAAGAACAGCAAGTGTGACCTGAAGACGATTAAAGAAAAGCAGAGAATAAAGGTGGACCTGGGACAGAAATAAATGACACACCTGAGGGAACTGAGCAGGGAGCTTAAAGAAGACAAGCCACTGCAAGACTCTGTAATTGGACAAGGTGCTGGTCGAGAGAGGAACAGAAAGAACAGCTCTGACACGGGGACTCGCTGACACACTCAAACACAGAGCTGTCCCAGTGCACTGACAAAAATATTACAGAGGACAGGGGGTGCAGGAATGTGACATGGCGAGGCTTTTGTACAGAGAGTTGCCTCTACAAAGAAAAAAAAACCTAAACAAACTATATGCCAGTCGAAATTTGGTTTGTGCTCCAGCTACAGCCCTCAGCTTGCACTTACATCTTCCTGACATGCGCATGCAATGCATCCCTGCATTTTTCATAATTTCCCCACACTGTTGTCTTTCTGTTCCACACACACACACAGTTTTCTTAGTTTGCGAGTGTTTTTTTTATTGTTGTTGGAGGACATACACGCAGGCACTCTGGCCTCCACAGACACATTGTTCCCATTTTCACTTTTGTTTCAACATAGTCATTTTGCAGTGGAACAAAATAGTTAAATTTTCTTTGGAATAAATTTTTCTCTCAAGCACGTATACACATAGAGAAAAATGCACACAGTGGAGTTACACCTGAACCCCTAAACATGTAGCCCATTATCATGCCACACAGCCGTGCACAGACACTCACACTGGAGGCCTCATTAGCAGTACAAGTGTGGTGCAATCCAGCTTCTTTGACTCTTCTATAAATAATCCTTCGCCTGTCTGCCCACGAAGTCCAATAAAGTATACCCTGTGAGAAAAGTTTTTGGACAAGTAATCACAATTATGTTAATGTCGGTAAAATTAATAATTAAAAAAAAACTAGAACACAAAGATGTACCCAATATTCTAAAATCTGCAGTTTGAAGTGGTGTAAATTTGCCTCTACAGTGTCTTCAAAAATAACCCTAATCTAAAAAAAAAAAAAAATTCCCATATGCACTTTTTTGTCCCCCAAAAAAATATTTTATTTCCTATAAAGGCTATATTACATAATGTTATATGAACCCAATTCCAAGAAAAAGAGAGAGAGAGAGAGCTGTGATGATGTAAATAAAAACCGAATGCAATCATTTCATAAACCATTTTATTCACAACAGAACATAGAAAACATTAAATGTTTAAACTGAGATAACATAAGCCCATTTTGAATTGTATGATTGCGACATATCGAAAAAAAAGTTGGGATTTGTATGGCTGTGTGGCAGGCAGGAAGTGGACCGCAACGCAGGATACGGAAGCCAAGGTGATCAGGTAATGTAGCCTTTATTTGGCGTGAGCAATGCAGAAAAAAGGGGGAGAAAATGCATCCAAACAGAAAGAGAACTAAACAGGAAATCCCAAAACCAAGGAAACACATGGGCAAGACACAGCAGGGGAGCAAATAACAACAGGCAGAAAAATCACAGGACTTAAATACACAGGAGGGCTAATGAGGTAGGTGGAAACAGGTGGGAACACAGGTGACACTAAATACACTGATGAGTCCAGGGGAAGGAAAACTAACCACAAAGCATGGGGAACACAGGACTGTCAAAATAAAACAGGAAGTGACCAGACCACACACAGACTTGACACGGGGAAAACACAAGGGACCAGAAATAAACAGGAATACAAAAGAGAACACAAAACACTGGGCCACTGGCCCAGGACCATGACAGGATTGGGCAACGAAATGCTGAAAAAGTAAGTGGTGCTGAAAAGAAACAGCTGGAGGAGCAAGAGAATCTAATTTGTTCGACTGGCAGCAGATCAGTAACATGACTGGGTTTAAAAAGAACATCTTAGAGAGGCAGAGTTTCTCAGAGGTTCTGCAAAAAAACTGCTTCTGCAAATTGTAAAAAAAAAATTCAGGATAATGTTCCTCAACGTAAAGGTACAAAGACATCATCTACAGCACATAATATCATCAAAAGATCAAAGAATCTGGAGAAATCTCTGCCCAAGGGACAAGGTTGAAAATTAATATTGGATGCTGGTGATCTTCAGGCCCTCAGGTAGCACTACAGCAAGAACAGGCATGATTCTGACATGGAAATCACTGCATGGGCTCAGGAACACTTCCATAAATCACTGTCTGAGAAAACAGTTCACTGTGTCATCAACAAAAGCAGGTTATAGCTCAATCATGCAGAGAAGAAACCGTATGTGAACATGATCCAGAAATGCTGTTGTCTTCTCTGAGTCAGAGCTCATTTAATATGGACTGAGGCAAAGTGGAAAACTGTTCTGCAGTCATTTTTTTCATGCCAGGCCTTACATATTTCAGCAAGACAATGCTAAACTGCATACTGCAGCTATTACAACAGCATGGCAGTAATAGAAGTAGAAGAGTCAGGGTGCTGAACTGGCCTTCCTGCAGTCCAGACCTTTCACCAAGTGAAGACATTTGAAGCATCATGAAACAAAAAATACTCCGAAAAAGAAAAGAAAAGAAAAGAAAAGAAAAAGACCCAGGACTGTTGAGTGGCTAGAATCCTACATGAGACAGGATTCGGACAACATTCCTCTCCAAAAAGTCCAGCAGCTGGTCTCCTCAGTTTACAGACTGCTGTTACAAGAACATCTCTGACATGTGTTGCATATTGAAAATGACCTTATCTTTTCTTAAAATGGTACAATTTTCTCAGTTTAAGCGTTTAACATCTTTTCTGTGTTCTACTGTGAAAATACTGGTTTCTGATACTTGCAAATGATAGCTGTGTTTGTGTAGGTGACACTTAAAGAATAAATGAAATAAGTTAAAATAACTGTCAAGTAGTATCTCTCATTTGGCATGTTGGTGGTGCTGACACAACTGTGTCACGCTTGCTCGACTCTCTGCAGACAGCTGGGGCGGCAGTATTCAGACACTCCATCAGTTTGCAGACATTGACCATCTCTCTCATCCCTGATGTCACTCCTCAGTGTCAGTGCTACAGACCCATGGGTGGACTGTGAGTCAGTTGAAAAGCCAGATCGATGAATACTCAGACTGCGGCGCCAAGCCATATGGAGGGGGGTACGAACATCCTCACCTTCTAACCCCTACCACATCATAATGAAAGTGTACAAGTCAGGAGGGGAGAGGAGGCTGTAGAGGGAAACAGAGAGAAAGAATGCATGAAAGGCCTGACAAGACTGAATGACAGGTAGCAGATAGATAAAGAAGACCTTAGACCTCTGCTCTCTCCATCCGTCAGTCTGCTGGTGCTAAGATGGCCCTGAGCTAATGTGGGAACATTCATGTGTCTTATTGATAGATGATTGTAGAATGATAGAGAGAGGTGAGAAGAAAGGATAGATAGATCAATAGATAGATGCCTGGATCGTGAGGAGTGATTATGTGTAGCTATACTTACACGCTCTGAGCTAAATGCTAACATTCTCACAATGCCAACACCAATATTCTGCTGATTAGCGCATATGTTCCGTGTTACCTATCTTAGTTCAGCGGATTAGCATGCTAAGATTTGCAAATTAGTTGTTAGTTGCCTAGCTATTCAGTTCTAATCATTAAGAATGCATGTTAACCTTGCTTCTGGGAAGGCTACAGGTTTTAGCTGAGATGAAAAATCACCAAAACTTTAAAGCAATATTGTAAATCCAAAATTTTAAAACCCAGACATCTCTTTAAGCAGATGCAAAAGTCAATATTTTTAATTCCTTAGTGGAAGTTGAACCTCCCTCCCTCCTCTGGGGTTCTTGAAAATCCCAGAATGAGGTTTTAATCAAAGCGCTGTCTTGACAGGAGGAAAAACAGGTTGAAACTCAAGTGATTTCTGTGGAGTACTCACTGGCATCTTCTATTCATGGAATTAAAATCTTAATTCTCATTTCAGTAAATCAACGCTGAAGAGGCTGACTGAGCTTAATTAAGGAGTCTGTATTGTAGAGAGAAAAAAAACATTAATTGACATCCTCCAGAGTGTTTTGTCTGTCTCTCAGTAGAAGCTAATCAGCATAAACTGCAGAAACCCAAGTAAACAGCTGCCAGAATATTATGACTGTTCATTCACAACTGTACATGGCTTTCTACTAATGAGGGAACATTCGTGAATGAAAACGCATACAGTTTCAACTTTAAATCACTGGCTGGGCTCTGTGTGCAAACACAAAGCGCTGAGACTTATTTTTGAGCATATTGCATGGGGAAATGAAGCAGTGATGATAAAAATGGAAGGAAAAAAAAAGTATGAGTGACTCATACTGCACATGAATGTGTCCAGTGAGTCACAACAGGTGGCTGTCAGCTAAAAATCCCTGAAAATTGCCATCGTTTTGAATATGTTTGATTAATAATTCATTGTTCTCTCCGTGCTGTTATTGTGATATTGTGGATATTGTAGAGAATGACACTCTTTTGTGTGGAATTACATTATTCTCACCACAAATATTATCCACTGCTAAATGGGATCCCTGAAAGGACTTCATATTTATTGTGTTCTTGCTTTTTTTGCTTCTGCTGCATCAGTTTATTTAATATTCACACACAGAATAGAGCCAAAATTAGACTAAAGCTGTTATAGCTGATTTTCCGACTAGACTAATTTACTGCGTCTGCAGGGGAGATGACCCCGGGACCACAGCGGCTGTCTCATTACAACATTTTTTCAGTTTGTGTTCAGTGAAATTCGCTTCTTTTAGAAATGATGTCTCCTCTGTGCGAGCACCAGTTATCGAAACGTCAAGTAACTGTGATTTGAATATACATGCCGGAGCATCATTTTCACACACAAGAACCACTCGGACTGTTAATGTTTCATTTTAAATATGGAGTGCAGAGCAATCTGAAAGTTTGGCACAGTGGTGCATCGCTGACCTCTTCAAGAAGCTTACTATTAAACTTTCTATTCCACTGGGGCCTTTGTGTGGACTGTGCCACCCTGTACAATGAGTTTATGAGGACCAGATTTGCAACCATTTGCAGTCAGTTGCTGTCTTCAAAGTGACTTTGGTGCAACAAATTAGAATGCAATTATTTGCAAATCTTTGCAGAGTGATTGCAGTCGGCCCAGGTTGGGGCGCCATTGTTTGGAGACAGGTTGCGTCCCACCAGGCAAACTGTGTATTTGCCTTCTGATCAAAAGTGGTCATTGCAACAATTGCAATTGGTCACCAAATGTGAAAAAATTCAATGCAATAACTCAGCAACCACCAATTTTTTTTTTATAGTCGCAAGGAGGTCCAGTTTTCCTCCAGTGTGACTGAGCCATAAGTGTTTAAGAAAATGGATGGATGGTTAGTTTCTGTCAACTATTCCTCTTACTCTTCATACAGTATATTTACTAACAAAGAAAAATTGGTTTATTGTACATATGCTAGACAAACTCTAATAACAATGCTTGATTAAATATTAGATTTAAGTGAATTTTCATCAAAATTTGTTGCATTTATATACATTTACCAAGAATATGTAAGACATGTGCAAAGACTCTGCCAGTAGACTTCCTGGTTGATGGGCCATGATGGCACAAAGTGTAGAGCAGGATCATTGTTCATTATCATACAGGGGAACCAAATGAACCTACACTACAGAAGTATAGTCGGTATTGGTCACTGCGACTGTACTTTTTTGAACTCATCAGAAAGCTGCATAATGCTTTGACGTCAAACGAAAGCTGGAACATGTAGTTTTGAATCACTCCTTTGAAAAGATTTGTCTCTCATCTCACTCATAACAGAGAGACAGCTGGTTGTGTGGCTACGAAGGTGGCAGGAAATCCATGCTGTCTTTTTAAAAAAACCAAAATGAATCCTTTAAAAGATTACACAGCAGTCTGAAACATCACTTTAACAGGAGACGGATTACATGTTGAAAAAAAGCCCTCACAGTTAGCATTATTAATTCTGGCTATAATCTCAAAGGACAAAGGGAAAATTAATTTCAGATGACCTGTTTGGTTTACATCTGTGTACAGACCACAGAGCTGCACAGTAGCACAGGATTGGGAGAGACAGAACCCTCTGGGTGATACACATCTGTATCTTACTGCCTGCATGACTTTGAAATGTGGATTAAATGGTATGCATCATGGGCCAACACGGTGTACGCTGACAACATGCGTGCTCAGAGATACATCAAACACACATACAGATAAAAGCATACGTGTGCAAATGTATATTTTTATCCTCCGGCAAAGTAATATGCATTTATATAACTGTCTGCATATGTTTTGGTTATGCATTATAAATACCACATTATAAAGAAGAGAAGATAAAACATACCCTGCACTCCCAACACGCACATACCCCATTACCTAGACTCACACACTCAGAGTCTCTCTTCCTCACACGCAACTCCATGCGGTCCCACACTGACTCACTGACACAGTCATGCAAGGGGCAAGACTTCGAACACCCACAGGACTCAAGCCACAGGCCAAATGTGTTTAGTGACTCCTTTTACTCACGCCTTTCCGCGTGATATGGCGGCTAATGCGATATAATTAAGATTGCATTGCACAGACACGTTCCGAGGGCTGACACACATCTAGAGGGCAAAAAGTCCTTTTATTCGGAGCGCCGAGAGAGGTCGAGGGAACCGAGGTAAAATAATAAATATGCTGTTGATGCAAATCAGCAGTGGTATTCAGGGCTGAGTGTTTGGGACGGGAGTAATGTATGGAGCCTGAGTGCCTGCTTCACTGAGATAAAGTAAAATCTCATCGTTAAATGATGTCACAGTTCAGCTTACTGCATTATTTTTTTGCCTAACAACTGTTTGTTTGCTGCTCCAGAATTAGAGGCTCGCTGGTTTGTCACAACAAATAGTGACAAAGTAGTTAGTAGATTAACTGATTGGTGAGAAAACTTAATGAACTATAGCTAATTGGAGCCTTGCAAACCTAAGATTTGCTGCTTTTCACTTGTTTATTTCATCATGCATTTGGCACCTTTCTTGCGTTTCTGCTGCAAACTGAGTTAATATAAACGTTTCTCAGAGCTGAAAACGGTCCGTTTGCAGGCTCTACTATTAGCTAACTCGAGGCACTACTCTCCTTTTAAAAACCATGAAAAATAGGCTGGAGTGCTGCACAGAGAGATTTATCAGCATGTACAGGTGCCCACATGGAGATAAATATAAACCTGTCTAGTACTGCTGTCAGCCACAACCAAAGCCTCTCATCTGAGTGGGCAACTTGCTGAGGATCCCATCAAGACACTTGTGACCTTTTGCGTAATCCAGATCAGACTGCACAACAAGTTGCACTTGGAAAATAACATGGAAAGTTCATCTCAGTTCAACAGAAATGTTTATTTTAGAACACACATCACAGTATTCTTAGTGTAACTCATAAAGCTAATGTAAATACATTTTTTCCTTCATCTTCCACTTCTGCCAGAGAAATGTCTTTGTGTCTCTGACAAGAAATGAAATACAGTGCAAACTTTGCTTGGCATTTAAAAAAAGACATGCAAAGCTAAACAAAAAAAGAAAAAAAGAAAAAAAAGAGGCTGATATGTAAATATAGTGCACAGGAATTTTTAGATGTGCAAAATCTGTCCCCTGGTTTGATGCCATAATCGATTGCGACAGCATCCTGTCTCATCTCACTATTGCCATGGGTCATGGCAGAAGTGAGATAGATCTCTTGTGCCCAACTCCTCATATAGACACTCGGTGTCACATTTAAATGCACTGGGCACATTTAAACATTATCCATAATCTTTTAATTAGTAGGGTTAAGATTGAGAAGGGGCATATTTAATCTAAACCACATTTTTTTCCCAAAAAATTTTTATTCTGTGGGATGAGAAAGCATTTGAAATTTTACATATATTTATCAAATGAATATTGATTTAAGAATAACATGATCTTAAGTTGACCTGCTAGTTCCAGCTGAGCATCAGAATAGGGAACAAAGGCGATGTAGGTGATTTTGAACGTGCAATTGTGGTTGGTGCCAGACAGGCTGCTCTGAGTATTTCATAAACTGCTAATCCACTGGGCTTTTCCCACACAGCCATCTCTAGGGTTCACAGAAAGTGGTCTGCAAAAGAAAAATATCGAGCGAGTGGCGGTTCTCTGGGCCAAAATGCATCATTGATACTAGTAAGAGCACAATGGCTAGAGTGCTTCAAGCCAATAACTAAAATAACCACTTGTTACAACCAAAATATCTAGAAGAGCATCTCTGAATGCACAACACATCACACACAAATGTGCATGTTGGATCACATTAACTAGGCCAGCTAAGAACTGGAAACCGAGGCTACAATTTGCAGTGTATACCCATCTTCTGATGGATGCTTCCACTAACAAAGCTCAAATCATCTCAAACTGGTTTCTTGAGCAATGAGTTCACTGTACTCAAATGGCCTCCACAGTCACCAGATCTAAATCTAGTAGAGCACATTTGGGATGTGGTGGAATGAGAGAAATACATTACATTTCTAAAAGTATTCACTCGTCTACCTTCACACACATAAGAACTTGAGTGACATCCCATTCTGAATCCATAGGTTTAATAAGATTTCAGCCCACCCTTTGCGGCTATAACAGCATCAGCTCTTCTGGGAAGGCTTTCTACAAGGTTTAGGAGTGTGTTTATGGTCATTTTTGACCATTCTTCCAGAAGCATATTTGTGAGGTCAGACACTGATGTTGGACAAGAAGGCCTGGTTCACATTCTCCGGTCTGATCCATCCCAGTGGTGTTCTATTGGGTTGAGGTCGGGACTCTGTGCACGCCAGTCAACTCCTTCCACACCAAACTCACTCGTCCATGTCTTTATGGACCTGCTTTGTGCACTGGTGCGCAGTCATGTTGGAACAGGAAGGGCCCGTCCCCAAACTGTTCCCACAAAGCTGGGCGCATAAAATTATCCAAAATGTCTTGGTATGCTGAAGCATTAAGAATTCCTTTCGCTAGAACTAAGGGGCTGAGCCCAGCTCCTGAATAACAGCCTCACACCGTAATCCCCCCTCCACCACTTGGCACAAAGCAATCATATAAGTACTGTTCTTCTGGCAACCTACTGTACTGTACAGTCCAGATGTAAGGCTTGGATGCAGCTGCTCGGCCATGGAAACCAATTCCATGAAGCTCTCTATGCACGGTTATTGAGCTACTCTGAAGGCCACATGAAGTTTGGAGGTCTGCAGCAACTGACTCTGCAGAAAGTTAGTGACCTCTGCGCCCTACGCACCTCAGCATCCACTGACCCCACTCTGTAATTTTACATGTCCTGCCACTTCATGGCTTCATGGCTCAGTTGACTGTGGAATATTTAGTAAAAGAAATTTCGCAACTGAACTTGTTGCACAGGTGGCATCCTATCACAGTACCATGCTGGAATTCACTGAGCTCCTAAGAGAGATCCTTTCTTTCACAAATGTTTGTAGAAGCAATCTGCATGCCTAGGTGCTTGGTTTTATACACCTGTGGCTATGGAAGTGATTGGAACACCTGAATTCAATGATTTGGATGGATGGAGTGAATACTTTTGGCAATATAGTGTACACATCCACACTAATATTTCCAACTAATGGTACCATTATCAGTCCTCATAGCTAAATAAACAAAACTCATCTTTTGTTACCCTGTGATTCAGTTTATGGTTACGTTTAAAAAAAAAACCCCATCAAAAACACTACACTTGACCAAAGCTGTGGCAAAACTGATTTTACAGGATCTATCTTGATTGAAGAGTTACAACAGTCAAAAGGGAACTGGCTAGTTCATAATGAAAGATGATCAAGGTGGTCAAAACAGGCAGGTGATGTATATAATAATAATAATTTAAAGAGATAAAGGCTTTTTCAAACCTTAGTTTATATAATTTCTTCTTGATAAACTGAACAGAAGGTTGACTCAGCCACAAAGTCAGTCCTTCATTTGTTAGTCAATAGCTGAGGCTCAAGGCTCTTGGATAAAAATGCTGGATGTTGCATGTTTAACTTTGGCAGAAAATTGTGTTTATTCAAGTATACTTTAACTCATTAAATGACAACATATGCTAATTATACAAAAAAAAAATTGAGTATTTATATTTGCCTATATTCTTATGATCACTCTCTAAATATATATCTCCCTTTATAAGTCAATACACACATCTTATTTTGCATTGATCTATCTCACTATTCACATATATTTCTGCCTCTTGGCATCTGTCCCTACATTCGTCCCTCCCTCTTCACCGGCATCTGTTATTCCGCATGGCCCTATTATCATTTCAAAGAGGGACAGTGAGCTCAGCCTCTGAGCAGCCCTTCCTTGAAATAACACATTGATTTTAAATGAGGGTCCTCATGAACAGTCAACAAGGAGCTGGCTAGTTCATCATGAAAGATGCAACAGGAAATGATTCATCTGTAACACAGACGGGCCAGCTTGGTGCAGAATATGATGGTGCCAGTGTGAGATCAAAGGCTCTCCAGAGTATCAACTCCACACATTCAGAAAATTGCAAACCCAAGAGCCATTTTCACAGCCGATGCAGTGAGGATCATTGTTGGGAATTTGGTATACTGCACTGATTGTCAGCCTGAGATCATTTTTATTTCTCAGTAGTTTTTTTTTTTGTGTGGATATCTACATTTGACACAAATCCATCAATGCACTCGTTTGGACTTATTTTGTCTGATTTACCCACTCTTCCTTCATTTGGCAGTTTGGCTTCTAACTTCAACTTGAGGGCAGTGACAGCTGGTCGCTTGCCCCATTCCAGGCTTCAATTGCCTAGGTAACTCTCTAATGTATGGCAGTCAGTGGTATCCTACATTCTCATTGGTGGTTGCTTCAATCGCTCACCTGGGATTTGAGAAAATTTTATCTTGGGTCCCACCCAATTTTTTGCCAGTGATTGTTTCACCCATAGTTGATCAAAGTCACTGAATGCCCTGACTTTCTTTGGTTTCTGGTCACCATGTTGGTGTGAATCACTGCTATTGTAGGATGTAGCTTAAGGCTCCAGTGGCAACCAGAGACCAGCCAATTGAATGCTAAAGCCCCAGTCATACTGGCCAAGTCAGTGCTCACCTGGCACCAGTGAAAAATGGGAAAAATGTGGATTCCTGGTGGTTGGCAAATGGCTACAGGCGGTTGCTTACTGTTGCCAGGTGAAAATGGCATACATTGAAAGTCTAAGAACTCAAAATTAACAAATAAAAAATGATTTAAAGAAAAACCACACCACACTATGTGCTTTCAGGCCCTTCAGTTAAGATTTCACAGGCTCATGTTTTATATGCTGTTGTTCAGACAGTGAGTGTCTTGGCACTTAAATGTTTTGGAAACACTGTTCGAGCACCGCCATCAGTATCACTTTGGCAGCATTAGTGGCTATTGTAAGCTCGGGTCTTGTCTTGCAGAGGGAAATCAATTGAGTTCTCTGGCAGAGTAGACATAACGCACACATGGAGCTGTTAAAAACCTCCACACAAGCTCATGCACACCAAAACATGCACACAAATAAATGCATATTGCTGACCCTCATATATTCGATGAGGTCAGAGCGCACAGGCTCTGACAACCACAGAGCTTGTGCGGCTTTTTGCAAAAAAAAGCCACACAAGCAACATCCGTGCACTAGCAAGGAAGGGCATGGATGATAACAATATAGGTAGAGAACCTAATGATTACATTTCTATGCAGCACTGCTTTAGGGACCTTGCTGGATGGTACATTCAGAAGCAAAACAAAACACTGTGGAGGTCACACTGATTGATCATTTGGCTACAATATGTCTTTCACACACATTCTATATAGTATAAACTAGGCAGAAAAATACACATAGACCCGTACACGTATCTAGACTCAAGCTGACAGAGCTGCATCTTTGGGCTGTTTTGACCCCCTTTTGCCCAGAAAATGATGGTGTTGATCTTGACAGCGTGAATGTGTGACTGACATATGTAGTGAGAGCCTGAGGTTAGCATTACAACCTTGTATTCCCCTCACATCTTTGTTGTCCCCGGCAGCATGCTGTTTGTGTGCATTCACATGTATGAAATGCCCTGGCGTCTCTGTGTGCAGCTGGGAACCCTACTCCTCTCACTTTGTTTCAAACAAGCTGCACAAACTGTTCAGGGACTTTGCCAGCAATGCAATGTCAGCTGGCAGAATAATAAAAGTAATAACGTGTTTGTTTCTGTTTTTCTCCCTTGGCTTCACAGCAAAGTAGAGCAAAGTAAAGAATAAAGTGCTTGTGGAAGAAAGAGTCAGCTTTTAACAGAGAAAAAGTCAGTCCAACACATACACACTGCTGGGCAGGTGTAGCATGACGAGTAAAGGTTGTGATCTTTGCATGTCCCATCTGAGTGACAGTCACAGAGGACACATCAGGAAGTGTCTAAACTTGTCAACAAATGACTGTTAAATGAGCATAAATGAGATGACCTCTAACTTAACATACACAGCTGTGAAATAAAGCCTGGTGTCACAGAAAGTGTTTCCCCCCTTTTTTTCAATTCACACTAAACACTTGCACATGCTGGAATTATCACTCTCTTTGGAAAAAGAATTTATTTCCTAGGATTTTTTTTCCATTACTAAAACCTGCTCATTAAATAATATTGGGCTGATTGGATTACACTGCACTATTCCCTTAAACCCCTGCTAGATTTCAAAAGGTGATGCTATATCTTAAATTAGTTACCCAGTCATTTTTTTCCCTTTTTCACAGTAGAACAAGAATTCCTTACATTATCTCATTTGTGCTTTCCTTGTGTTAGTCATAGTTCATTTTAGTTTATGAATATGTTTCAAGATGAGTACAAAAAACAATGCATCATGCAAAACTATCAGGAGGCTTTGTTTTATGTTGTTCATTCTTATTTGTTTTTCTATTAAGCTTCATAAAATTAGACATTTATAAAAATTTAAAACTGTGTATGTCAATCCTGCAGGGATTGTGTCTTCAAGACAGGCATATTACCATTTCGTAAGATAACAGAAACATAGTTTTAAAAAAGTCTACCAGGTCAGCATTGATTACTATAGATCAGTGGGTTTTGTGACAACCATACAGTACATTAATACAGCAATATACAACTGCAAAAAATGTATAAATTAATTATTATACTATTATACTAGACTACATTTCAGTATTCAGTACCGTGAAAGCTACCCGCCTTATGATCTTCAGCCGGACAGGGAATGTCAGCATCCAACAGCCCGATTGTGTCATCTGTGCAGAAAACCTGGCTAAAACTAACATGGTGCCAAGCATGCTGAGGCATTTGGAAACAACGCATCCATCCAGACTCACTAGCACACTGAACCAGGAGCAGAAAGCCCATTTGCTGGGTTGAATGAGAATATCTAATAAGTCGATGGAGGCAAGGTATATGTTAGTGAAGAGGCAACAGTGCCTTCTGACAATGCAATCAAAAGAAGGTGACATGTTGACAATCATGAGAGGATCCAATAAGTGATAAAATACTACTATTTTTTTAAGATATTTTTTGGCCTTATTTGATAGTGGAGATAGGCAGGAAAGCGGGGAGGAGAAACAGGGGAAGACACGCAGTAAATGGCGACTAGCCAGGACTTGATGTTGCACTGGCTGCACAGCCAAGCATTATAGATGGTCGCCTGCTCATGCCCTGAGCTATCCTGGTGCCCATACTACTACTACTATTAATACTACTGCCATGCCTGCTATTATTATATGTCAAAAGAAAGAAGATACAGCTCAAGAAAGGTTATGACACACAAGACTCCATGGCACCTATACTTCTTCAAACTATACTTCCTACAAACATGTATTTTACGCAGGCCCCCCATCACCATGATTTGGGCTTTGTGAGTTCTGAAAAAGCACATCTTTTGAGACTTCTCCGATCCAATAGTACTAACAATGGCAGAAACCAATCTTCAGTGTATAATTAAATCTCCCTGCCTTTGATACTCTGACAGCCAAGGCTTTGATTCATCTAAAGAAGATAAGAAATGCCACTCCCCTACACTCACTGGATAATAAATCTAATAGCGTTTGAGCAGGAAGAGATCAGATTTACTCTGCAGGGACATTCTGACAAATTTGATAAAAACTGACAGCCTTCATCACGGTCTTAGGTGTTAGGAGAGGTATTTTGTTTGGATGTTGCTAACCACAGAAAAACACCCCAGACAATAAAGGGATATATGCAAAAAATGGCACAGCACAGATGCAAAAATAAATAAATAAAATAAATCTGACAATCAGACAATGGGTAGGTGAGAATCCTTGTCATCCACGTGATAAAATGAAATTCACTGTCGATAACAAAAGATCCATTTGTCATTCAGGGAATACCAGCAGCAAGAAAGACATAATGAGTTATCTCAGTGCAATCAAATCCCATCACAGAACAACATGTTGTTGCTCACAAGCCAAGCCAAACAGTAAAGGATGCACTGTGTTAATCTGTCAAACACTAAGGGAGATTAGTACATGTTTTTTTTTTTAATCAGCTGTTCATTGCTTGCTTCTGGCGTTGCACGTCTGTGTGACATTTATTTTTGCATCTTAAATGGATCTTTGCTCCACGTAGATTAAGGATTGCTCCTTCAGCATCAGTACCAAGTCAGACGGAACAAGTGGAAAACGGACCAACCAAAAAAACTGCAGTGTATTTTTACCCTTAAGAAAATCTACTGCCAAACTTGGAAGATGAGCAATAAACTTTTCTTGTAAGTGCAACAGATTGAAGCAACCTATGGAGGCACTACAAAATGTAAATGATGAGACGTAAGTAATGTGATAATTAAGTGATCTTTGCCGAGGTTTATGGAGAGTGATTAGAAATCAGGTTTTTGAGAATGCTGATCTTGCTTCACATCTTCCTTGTAAGAGAGCAATGTGCAGAGGAGCGGGAGGAAGGCACACAACTAACTAGAAATAAAATAGGCTCAGGGCGGAGCAGCAGAACACCCTGTATGATAGTTATTTAAAATGACATGACCATCGCCACCACTGTCTGATAGAATTGATTTTCTCGATCTCATTTTATTTCTCCATCTGCTCTGGCACTGCCCGCTCTGATATGTATGCACCAGCGCCGCCGCTCCATCTCCAACCTCAACAAGTCCTAAATGAGCTGAAGCTTTGGCTGGTGTCTGTGCACAGTAGCTCGCAATCCAGTGTTTCTCTGTCTTTGCCAGGCATGATCTCACTCGCTCACTCATGTTCATTCTTTGTCTTGCATATTCAGATTGAAATACAGTTCAGTAGCAGAGCTTGCAGGCCTCATTGATCAAAGACTGCAACATAGAAACTTGACTAATTATGTATTGCTTGGGTCAGAAACCACTTATATATTTAATTTATATTTAATTTGGCAGAACAATGTAACTGGGAAGAAAATTTAGTAATATTTATATAACTGCAGTTTCTAGAAGTCATACTGCTTTTGTTTTTCTAAAGTTTCTAGCTTAACTTGTACATTCATTGTTTTCTCTCCATAAAGTAGTAAACACAACTTACCTTCACAACAGTCATTTCCATGGAGGTATACTGTCAGGCTTTTCCTCTTAGTTGCGATGATGATAAAATAAAATGACAGGGTGCAGGCTTAGATTTGGGGTATACTGGGGCTGGAACTGCATATCAATTCAAACATTTGCTCTGAATGTTGGGGGATTTGACTGAAACGCCTGAGGAGATTCAATGTATTTAATAAAAGTGGAAGTTTAAGCACACAGACTTTGGTGTGAAATTCCTGCTCCCCACTTCCCAGGAGGCAGATGGAAACCAAAAATTAAAACATTTTCTTCTTCAAAAGCGATATGCAGCAGGATTGCGTAACAGTGTGTAGGTTTGAGAGAGATAGCGTGAGGTAGAAGAGAAGAAAAAAAAAGATGTAGACACAGGATGAAAGAGCATCAGAAACAGAAAAGGTTCTTTCGGAGTTGTGATTTTTCAATAAGATGCCCTTAAACCTATCCGTGAAGCACATTTAATCAGCAATATTTACATTCCCATGATGCCTGTATGTAAAGTGAACACATGATTGTATGCAGCTGTGTGCTTGGTAATGTTATGAGAAAAAAACTGCATGCCAAATACGCCGGTTAATGTCCTTAAAACACATAAAAGGTGCCTCATTCATAATGAGCGTGACTTTTACCCAGATTATTACTAATTATGTTAATTCGTATTTTCCACTTGGAAACAATCAAATTCAATGTGTTGCAATCAAACCTGAGGCCATAGCAATATTGCTCCATTGTCAGAAACAGAGTTCGTTGTTGTTCCCTTCATTAAGATATTTGCTCACAGCAACACAATACCAGCAAAATACTGCAAGCACAGCCACAGCAATCAGTGATCACTAACCCTAAGTGCATTATTAGGCTTGCTCATTAAGAATGGGATTTGGACTCGTTAGATGGCAGGGCTAATCCTTGGATATGCATTCATTGCTGAGAAAGCAACAAATCTGAGTGGTCTTCAAGCACCTTTCCATATTTCTCTGTGGTCCCTTTTTTGTCCTTCTCTCACTCTCATTTTCCCCTCCACTGTTTCTAAAGGCAAATAGGTCATCTGTGCACTTTTTTGATGTTCCAGTGAATAATAATTTCATATGCATGATGCATATGTAAGCTTTGAGTGAATTCACTGGAATGCAGGAGTGTATAATCCATGCATATAAACACACACTATGTTACAAAAGCTTATGTTAGCTCTTGCCTAGTTTTGCTCCGGCTTATCTAACACATCCTTTTCTATTATTTCTGTTGGTCAGTTCTTGGTCCCATTTTGTTCTGTACATATATGCTTCCATTGGGTCAGATAATCCATAAATATAGGGTTAATTTCCACTGTTATATGGATAATACGCCACTATATGTTCCAGAGATGGGTAGTACAATATAAGCTCAGTTTCAGATCTTGTGACTTGTGTTCCTGGGTGTAATCTAAGAACTTCATTTTGACAGACAAATTTCTCATGCTTTTTCCAAGTACAAATATTAAAATAATTATTATAATTATTTTAAATCTTAATTGAACCTTGAAAGAGTCATCCAGGCTTTTATCTGATCATGTTTGGACTATTGTATTCCTTTTACTGGGCCTACGAGTCCACCTCCATCTTATTCAAAACTCAGCTACCAGACTTTGAACACACACAAAGAAACAAGACTTGTTGGCTTTTAGAGGACTCATGTCCGCTTGCTGTCTGAATGGAAACATGCATACAGACGGACATATTTGCGCAACTGTTGCCTCACAGCTAGAAGGTCTGGGTTTGAATCCACCTTGGCCCGGGACCTTCTGTGTGGAGTTTGCATGTTCTCTCCATGTATGCGTGGGTTTCCTCGCACAGTCCATGCAGTTAGTGGTGCTAGGTTAATTGATGATTCTAAATTGCCCATAGGTGTGAATATGAGTGTGAATGGTTGTCTCTCCACAACAGTATCTCGGACCTGCCTGGTGTGTTCCTTGGTCTTCATGATGCTCTCTGCACTTGGAACAGAACCCTGAGACTATCACAGAGCAGGTGCATTTATACGGAGCTTCATTACACACAGGTGGATTCTATTTATCATCATCAGTCATTTGGGACAACATTGGATCATTCAGAGATCCTCACTGAACTTCTGGAGTCAGTTTGCTGCACTGAAAATAAAGGGGCCGAATAATATTGCACGCCCCACTTTTCAGTTTTTTATTTGTTAAAAAAAGTTTGACACATCCAATAAATTTCATTCCACTTCACGATTGTGTCCCACTTGTTGTTGATTCTTCACAAAAAATTTAAATTTTATATCTTTATATTTGAAGCCTGAAATGTGGCAAAAGGTCGAAAAGTTCAAGGGGGCCGAATACTTTCGCAAGGCACTGTATGGTGATAGGTGATATTCTGTATTTCACCAGTTGGTGTACCTCAGAAGCACTGTTTGTCACTGATAAGTCACCAACAAATGTCCTTCAATGCAGCTGATTTTCTCTAAATTGTGTTTAGTCTTCAGTTTTCTGTTTGTTTTTGAAAAAGAAAAAAAAATCAAAAATGCATGAGCCAGAGGTGCTAACCATGGTCATGAGATTGATCAGCACTTTGAATTGAGCCCTGATATCCCTGCAAAGGATCTTGCACTGAAGATATTTTCACAATTTAGACGTAACTGAACGAAGTAAGTCAGA
>JAMQGT020008300.1:0-12500 GCA_024447675.2 Pterophyllum scalare
AAGTTTTAAGAGACACAGCATTTCTTTATATTTTGTTTCCAAGGAGCCAGACAGACTCTTGTTCTTTTTTAAAGTGGTCTTACCTAACACAGGGTTTGGATAGTGTTGTAAATTAATTAGTAAAAGAAGAAAATAAACCCTTTCATTATGTCACATACTGTACATTCCTCGTTTACTACACTTCTAATGTCAGTTCTTCAAGAAGAGGAGATTTAAAGGTATAAATGCTAATGCCTAATGAGCCCACAGAGAGCTGCTTGGAGGAGCAGAGAGAGGAGACACATGAGGAGCCTGTCAGGTCAGTTTAGAGTAAAAACTGGAAATGAGTCAAAATCTCCCCCACCTTTGCCCAAAGACAGGAGGATTCAAAGCTCATTCATAGTCACATTGAGGTTTATGTTGCTGTTATGTTGTTTGTCAGTACAAAACATAAGGCAGGTAAAGTTGTTGACAGGTTGTGGTCATCATTCACAACATTCACATGATAGCCTGACTATGATTAGTGTCAACCTGTCACACAAAATGGAAAATTCAAGTAGTCAAATGATACTGAAGCAGTCAGGGTTTGTGGTTTGCGTGATGGGGCTGTCCACTCAGACCTGGCCTCACAGCTCACTGAACCCACTTTCTTCCACTGATCTGCAGAGAGGCTCAGGGTGGTGCTTTAATTGTAGTAGCCATCCCTCCCCAGTACCCCCGAGCTGTGTGACACCCATGAGGACATGGTGGTACCCCACGTTCCAGGCCAGCTTCTAGCCTGAGGGAAAATCCCTGCTGGCCAGACACACCAGAGTGGCACTGCTCTGCTTCTTCTCCTCTTTGAAAAGTTAAGGAGGTCGGTCAGGGTGGTGTCAGGGATTTTTTTTTAATCGCTTTTATACTGAGATTTACTGTTACTATTTCTATATCATTTAATGAAGTATATTAGTCACACACACTGAATTAATGAACACTGAAAATGTTAAGGTTACTGGGGTAAAGGTAAGGCCTGTTATATCTATTACTTATACATGGTTAAGGCCTTAGTGGGATCCACGAACATCTCTGTTTCACATGACTTTTGTATTTTAGGAAGTCTTATGACAAGTAAGCTCCAAAAGTGGAGTTCTGCAGACCCGCCTGTGTTTTTGTAATGTAGACTAGCAGAGGTTTTAATACAAAGAAGATCCTTCAATATGACACATGCCAGAATGCCAGAGCTGTTGTAAATCACTGAGGTACCCTGGTGACGTTTGTTTCTTTAGCCCATGTAGGACAAAAGTTGGTAGAGCGCTCAGCAGGTGATTGGTGGGGGTTCAAGTTTCATGGGTTGAGACTTTATGTAAATTAGGAGGGGCCAAAGGCAAGTGGCAGTCACCATCTTTAAGATATAAATCTTTACCGCTCATTGTCTCACGCTCTTACTTTGTTGCTTTTCCCTTTCCTGTCCTCTTTTTTCTCTACCTGTTTTCTGCATCCTTCTCTGTCTCTGTGTTTCTCTCTTTTCTGTCTCTCTCTGTGTATCTAGTTTTAACTATGTTCCTGTCTGTGCTTGGGTCTTTGTCTGTGTTTTGTGTAACTAAGATGTGTAATAAACAGCCTGCACCAGAACCTGCTCATCCCAGTGATTGTTTTGGAAACTTTGGATTTAATTGGTTTTGAATTTCCGGCCAACAGGAACAAGGAGACCCTAAAAAAAGAAAACTACCAACAGTGGGCTGCATCACACGTACATATGTGAAGACATTGCAATGATAGTTGGAAAAACAGCAAGATGATGATTAATTGATGATTGGTAAAATATTTACATCACCTTCACAGTGTTTAACAGTTAATAACTCATTCCTGTGATGATTTCTTTTTACTTTAAACTGACAGAGCTGAGACACTCATGTGAATACAGTTAAACTTTGGCATCTGTTTCTTTCACTTCCCTTGAACTATGTTTAAAATCAATTAACTGTGAACACAAAGCTGCATTTACTGATAAATTCTTTTATTTTTTTAAGCAGAAGTCCATGAACAATTTTTTCAATAAAGTTATTTTCAAAATTGAAAAAAAATTAAAATGTCAAAACTTAAAAGAAATTCATTAATATTAAATAAAAATAAAAACAAACAAATACAAAATATAAATAATTTGTTTTCCCTAAATTCTAATATTTGTAACACTGAATGAGCAGTGATATCAGTAAAGTGAGATCAGCTTTGTCTGATAAATAAGGACAATTAGCAACAACAGTCAGTAAACTTGATCAAATATCTCTTCGGTATTTTATAAAATATTTTATAAATGCAACAGGATGTGAAAGTAACAATTTCTGGTACTTACAGTCAACGATGAGTTTAGTTCCTCCACCAAAAGTGTACCACAGTGAACAAAATCATTAAGTGGTTGTGCAAAAACCTCCTGCACTCTGAACAAAATTCTAACCACTGAAAATAACTTTGATTTCTTACCAAAATACATACCTTGTGTTATTTTGTAAAGGTCTTAATCGCATGGTTTGAAATAATTTCTTTAAATAAACTTTATTTAGCTTTTCATTTAGTTTTACATTTCCACAATTGGAAGAGACACAACGATAATTTCAGATTAAAAAGTGTCTTGTTTCCAGGTCGTATCAAGTTTAATGAAACACAAGAAACTGTTGACTTTATAATATTAAAATAATACCAAATATATTGGTAGACAATGAGCTCTGTAGGAAAGCTAACCGAATGGATGAAACCCCCAGTTGCACTTCTATTGTAGAAGACATCATCCTTTCATGTTCTTCCGCTTATCTTTTTCAGGGTGTGTGTGTGTGTGTGTGGGGGGGGGGATCATTTCCATAGAGAGGAGGCTTTGCATCATCAGCTGATCCTCCAGTGAACTGAGAAGGTTTATAATCCTGTGAGTTCAACTCTGCAGGACTCAGATCCGTCAGTCAGCACAGCAGAAACCACCATGACTCTCATCACCATCCTCATGTGGACGCTGACCTGCTGCTGTTTCACAGGTTCATTGACTCAGCAACATTTCAAACATGATGTGCTGCTTTTTTCTGCTGCTCATTTATTTCTGCTGATAAATGAATGATTTGCTTTTTTGTGCAGGATGCAGCAGTCAGGTGACTGTGACTCAGCTTCCAGTAGTGACATTTAATCCTGGTTCCTCTGTCACTCTGACCTGTAGAACTAACCAAGCTGTTCATAGATGGAGTGATGGTGATGAGGGTATGTACTGGTATCAGCAGAAATCTGGACAGACTCCAAAGCTCCTAATAAGATATGCAAAAAAACTTCAGTCAGGAACACCAGCTCGATTCAGTGGCAGTGGAAGCAGCACTGACTTCTCTTTGACCATCAGTGGAGCTCAGACTGAAGATGCAGCAGTTTACTACTGTCAGAGTTACCACAGTGGTCCAGTGTTCACACAGTGATTTGTACTTGTACAAAAACCTCCCTCAGTCAGACTGCAGCTGCTGAAGAGGAAGAGACTCTGACGCAGACCTCTGAACACAGAGCTGACAGTGACCTCACCATGAGGTGACAGCAGTGACAGTAATCAGAGAAAAGTCGTCTGTTTAGACAAAACAAATATAGAATTCACATTACACGACATTCGTAGTTGATCTTGATAAATAAAAAAAACACCAACAAAAAATATCTTAATGTTCTTTACTAATGTGATTTGCCATCTTTAGTATACATTTAAAAAGAAAAATTCTCAGTACAAGTTGAAGTCATTAGCTTCCCATTCAGCATAACAGGAGACTAAAGAGATTTTAACATAATTTATAATGGCAAGCCTTATGAGCAAAAACATAAAGAAAATCAACATGATGATTACAGATATGACAAATGCTGGGTGACACATATCACTCTCTACGTTGTTGTTGTCAACTCTTTACAGCAGTGTCTCTCATACAAATAACTGTTCTCTGCTTCATTGTACTTTACATCACACTGTCATTTTAATAAAGCAACATATTTTAATCCCTAGGATCAGATGCCAGTCCATTTGTGACTCAGTCTCCTGTATTTAAGGCTGTTTCTTTGGGGCAGACGTTCTCTCTGAGCTGTACAGCCAGTTAAGGAGTTGATGATTTTCTTAGCTGCTAGATGCTGAAGTACCAACAGCACAACTTTACATCTGAAACTTGAACGCATCGCTGGGATGATACTGAAAAATGTGCATTCAGAGATCATGCGGTGACTTCACTGTCTCTGTGGCATCAGCTAAAAGGACCACAAGACTTAACCCTGGTTTTAATGATGACTGATGATTTTAAATTCCACAGAAGTTACTGAAAAACAGTTTCAGTTTCTTAAAATTATAATAATTCCTACTAAAGTTACATTCTTATATGAACTGATTTAAATATTTAAATATGATTTCCCTTGGTAAGAATACATTTAATGTTGTATTTTTAACCATGCTAAAACTAGTTGAACTTTTATCTTTTAGACTTCTGTGTAATTTAGTTTTAATTTATTCTCCTGGAGATCTGGAGTTATTAAACTCTTTATTGTCTTCCTGGTCAATTAAAAAAGAATTAAATGAGAGACCTGAAGTTTCGTTCAGCTGCTCCCTTATTCACACCACATATTTGCTTTTGCCGGATACCCTTCCTGACACAGCCCTTGGACTGGAGATCTTTCCCCTTTATATGTATCTTTAAATATATATTATATTATATTATATTATATTATATTATATTATATTATATTATATTATATTATATTATATTATATTATATTATATTATATTATATTATATTATATTATATTATATTATATTATATTATAAAAAAGACCAAGTGCTGAGCAATATTGATCACTGCAAGCTTTATTGAAATAAACATCAATCAAACATCAATCATTAATAAGCACACTCATATCCAGCTGCAAATAGACTCATGTCTCTCTCCATGTTGTTGTTATAAACACTTTACAGCAGTGTTATTCTCTCACACATAAAGCTCTAGTTTCTTCTATAAGTATAAAACTGATTGATCTGAGCACCTACTGCTCTCTCACACTAAGCTCCTGTCATGAGCTTCAGCAGCCCTTCTACCCTACACACTGGCTCCGACGGAGGGACTGGGACTGTGTGTGCTCGTGATGGATGACCTTGCAGGAGTACAGATCTCCATTCATCCAGCTCTCCCTGGCTCAGCGTCAAGGTGCTGCTGCTGCTGTAACGTCCACTCTTCTCCTCTTCTGAGCTGGTCAGGACCCCCTCTGTCACCTCTGTGCCATCCACCTCCCATTTCACCTCAGCTCCCTGAGGAGAGTAGCCGGTCAGGAGGCAGACAAGTGTGGCCGAGCCCCCAGAAAGCTGCTTAGAGGAGGGCTGAAGTAGAGAGACTGAGGGTCTGACCATGGGGCCAGCTGGAGGGGAGAGCAGAGAAACACAAGGAGCAGATTATCTTCCACTGTAGGACAGAGAGATGAACATGAGACAGTGAAGATACAGAATATGGCACAGCACTGTGGATTAACTGTTTCAGAATAAGGAGGGGAGGTGAGAAATGGGAGGATATGAGGCTCTAACAAAGTATAACTAAACAGTAAATGTCCTGACACATTCATTCTGTTGATGATAAAAATGAAACGTGTACAGGAAAAGTTCAAGTTTGTCATCTGTTTGTTTCACTTCCTTTTCACAACATCACACTAACGAACTGCAAACTCAACCCTTAAAGTGCATCTATATGAAAACAAATTAATTTAGTCAACAACATAAAATGTTATATCCCAAATGTCAGTCAGATTCCACATATTATATTTTCAGTATCAGACAGGTGAACATGAGACAGTTATGATCCGAGGTTAACAGCGCTGTGAATAATTGTCGTTAGACGGTCGTAAATGGGAAAACATAAGGCTTTAACAAATATTACAAAGTTCTATTTTCACATTTACATTAAATTGAAACTTTAAATCTGTGTAAACATTATGATAATTTAGAGTAAAAGTCTTGTTATTACAGTTTTATTCTTGATGGAAAAATACACAGCTGGACTTTGTCATCTGTTTGTTTCACTTCCTTTTCACCACATTTAAATAACGAAAAATGAACTGCTAAATTAGCGCTAAACAAAAACTTGTATATAATTATATACATTATTATTAAACATGGATCCAACCTGGATGAATGTAAAACAAAATTCAAAGATAAAGGTTAAACTCATATTTTCATTGTGAGATTTTGTGAAAAAACATTTACTTAAAAACATAATGAAAAACTGAAATAAAAAAATAAGTATTTAATCTAGACATTACTTAAACATTTTATCTTTTTAATGTGATTGTTTTCTATCATTTTTTAAAATGTATTTAATGCCAGATTTTCAGTGTCATCCACAATGACCAAAATCTAACAAATATCCACATCATATGAAACCCCTGAAATAAACAGTTGTCTAATTATTATTCTGAAGATGCATTTTAAATAATAACTATGCAATATGTTGCAGTAATAAGAAGATTTAGACACTTACAATGAATGATGAGTTTGGTTCCTCCTCCAAAAGTGCACCACAGTGATACAAACTCATTGAGTGGCCGTACAAAAACCTCCTGCACTCTGAACAAGCATCTAACTGCTGAAAAGAAAGTTTTTTCCAGGTAAAACTGAACAGTTTAAAAGTTTTAAGTCAGATAAAAACTGTTTGCATTCAAATAGCTTTGATTTATCCCATAATTTAAGACCATTTTCATAATTTTCATTGTAAGATTTTAAAACTGAGACACAGAAAATGATTTCATCTTACAAGTTGCTAATATATGGTGATTTTAAAAATCACTTTAAAACATTTTTTTTTTAAATCCTTGATTACAAAAGTACAATAATAAAAGTTAGAATATATTAGAGTTTGTTGATCTAACAAAGTAAAACATATACGTACCATCCAAGGAGTCATTTCAATCCAGATGTTTAAAAGAATCACATTTCTGATATATTTTCCTGTATTCAGTTAGGATCATAATAACGTAATAATAATTCAGATAAATCCAATCATTATTCTTCCTGACTTTGTGTCCCATGTTGCTTTCAGTGTGTTGACAGCAGATAAATAATTTCCATAGAGAGGAGGTTGTGCATTATGAGCTGATTCTCCAGTGAACTGAGAAGGTTTATAGTCAACACAGCAGAAACCACAACATCATGACTCTCATCACCATCCTCATCTGGACTCTGACCTGCTGCTGTTTTACAGGTTCATTCACTCAGCAACATTGCTGGTGATTTCTAAAAATCTAATCCATTTAATGCCCAGTGTGTCATTAGTAACCCTTTCAAATAATCACTAACTATTTTTTTGGAAAAATTAATGAAAAAGTAGATTTAAAAAAGTCAGTTTATGCTCAGTCACAATCATGGTCAGAGGGATAATGCATAAACTGAATTGCCCTGTTTGCCCACTAGAATGCTCCGTGACAACTAGAATCAAAAATCCTTTGATAATATTAATTTGAACACTGAGATCAAGGGAACAAAAAGGCTTGCAGTGCCCAAGTGTGTAATGAGGGTGTGCTGGAAATATCAGGCAGAGGCCTCAGTCAGTGAGACCCTTGACTCCCACCTCCCGCAGAACCTTGACAGCATTCCAAGGGCAGCAAGAAACTTAAACAGATCTTTTTCCATACCACAATTGCTGGACAGAGTTACAGTCATAATGTGGTCTATGATTGTTGAGGCAGTAACTACAGAACCACCGGTTCTAGGTGGATGTAAGAGACGAAAGGAGCTGTCAAGCTGTAGAAGGAGTCCTGTTAATCTTGGATAGCCTGGGAGCCAGCTGACCAGGACCAGCATGCTGGCAATTGGAGTGTGATTTTGGGAATAGCTGAAGGAAAAACTGAGGTGTGGGTTTGGTGAGGGAATGGAGCAGCACTTTTAGTCAGCCTTAAAGTGATTCTAACATCAGGCCACTAAAAAGGGGGAGTGCTGCTGACTTCAACTGAGGGTATAGTCAGGTGGTGGAGTACTTTGAGGATCTCTTCAATCCCACTAACTGTATCTGTAGTGGAAAGAGAGACTCGGGACGAAGGGGACCACTCCCCCATCCTTGTGCCTCTAAGTGTGAGGGAAAGAACATCACCAGATGTGTTCAGCTGGAGAGTAAACTTTTTGGAACACTTTGCCAGCAGGGACACCGTGTTCCAACTATTTCAAAATAAACTTGAATCATTGTCAACAGATGATAAACTGTCACATCAGCTCTGCTTTTTCTGTTTCACAAGAACAGATGTGTAGATGTGTGTTTGCCTCCTTAAATGTGTGCCCTTGGATTGAAGATAGTGGCTGCCGTTTTGTGGTTTCTGTGTCCGGGCCTTAGTTGTTGTTGGTGGTGGGGGGGCTTGGACGGATGCTTTTATGGTCTTGGGGTGTGGAGCTGGGGGGCCTGTGGTGGTGGGTGCTAGCCCCGTCTGGGTGGTTGGCCTCCTCTGTGGGGCCGGGGTGCCGGGCCTGGGGCCCTGGTGCCCTGGGGTCGCCCGCTTCCCGGCTGGGCCCCTCCCTGCGCTGAGGGGGTCTGTGCCCCCTCGGGCGCGCTGCCGTATGGGGTGGGTTGGCCCGCGTCGGGATGTCTGGCTGGCATTCCGGGATTCTGGGTGCCCCTCCCTGTGGTGGTGTGGGGCGCTCAGTCGAGGGAGCAGCAGTTCCCACACAGGGCCGGTTGGTCCTGGACTCAGGACCACTGTGTGTGTGTGTGTTTGTGTGGTGTGACGTTTGTGGTATGTGTGTGGGTGGATGGTGTGTGTGTGAGGTGCCTGTTTTGTGTGTGTGTGTGTGTGTGTGTGTGTGGTGTGTATTAGAGTGAGAGTGTGATGTTTATTGTAATTGTGTGTGTGGGTGTGATATTTGTTGTCTTTTGTATGTGGATGGGGGTGTGTGTTTGTGTCGTGTTGCAGTGTGGGTGGTGGGTGCCGGTCTGGAGCACGGTGGCGTCCTGGGGGTGTGGCCACTTCAGGCCCTGGACCTGCCTTCCCTGCACTATGGTTGGGTGTAGGGAACTGGGGTGTCTAGTGAGCCAGTAGTTAGCTGGCTCTCTTCCTCCGGGAGGTAGTCCTCTGCCTCTCGGTCATATTTATCCTGGCCCTTCCCCTCCTCCCACTCAGTTATACATCACATTACACACACGTAGGTTCTTGGTGGAGGGGGCTCGTGCTGGAGCGAGTCTGGCCACCTCCTTGGCTCTGCTCGCTGTGCTGTGCGATGTCCCACTCCTCCTTTTTAATTGCATCATTTAGTTCACAACACATCATAGTACATACAGGGCTTTGGGGGGCAGGTGTGTCACACAGTGGTTAGTGGGTGGTGCTGCTGAGGTGGCACCACTTATCTGTTCACTGTTGGCTGCTCCTCAGTTTTATCTACATTTTAGACATTGAGGGCCTTGGGGGGGCAGTGTGGATGGGTGCTGTTATTCAGTGCTCATACTACATCTGTCCCTCCAATTTTAATAGCACTATAGCTTTCACACAGTCATACACATTCTTCTCATTACATACACTCCATCCCAAACACGTTGGGTGGGAGGAGGGGGTGGGCGGGTCTTCTCACACCCCAGTTTCATGCACCCTGCCTTGGGTGGGGACTGGCTAGTTGTTCGGGACTGGGCTGGCTGCTTCCCTGGGTTGCCGCTGGCTCTGTGCTGGTACCCGCTCTCCCACACTAGGTGTCCATGTATGGTACTCATCTGTGTGTGTGTGTGAGTGACTGGTACATTTGTGTGCGTGCGTGTGTGTATGTGTGACTGGTGCACGTGTGTGTGGTGTGTGTGTGTGTGTGTGTGTGTGTGTGAGTGTGACTGGTGCAATTGTGTGCATGTGCGTGTGTGTGTGTATGGACAGTTGGGCCTGGGTCTGTGGCTTGCTGAGCCTTGGCACTTGTGGGACACGGTTGTGGAGGGGCTGGAGTTACCCCTCCCTACCCCTCCATGCTGCTCCCCACTGACCGTCTCTGCCCACCGATGGGGTGTGGGCACCCATGGGTCCTGGGATGTGTGGCTGGATGTCTTGGCGTGGGTTTTGACCCGCTCCCTTGGAGGCTGTGTCCTGGGGGTGGCTTGGACCGCCTTGGCGTTGGTGGGGGGGGGGTCTGCCGGGTGTTGGGCCGTTCTTGGGTGCTTGGGGCCTCGGGGGCTGCACGCTCAGCTCCTGCTGGGGGTGCCGACCTGCGGGGGCGGGGGTGGGCTTCTCATTGCCTCTGGCTCTCTGGACTCTTGCCCTTTGGCCGTGGATGCTCTGTCTGGGGTCCCCCCCCTCCTCCTCTGGGGTGACGCGCGGTTGCCATTAGGATGTGCAGCCTCGGGTCTTCTGAGCTCCTAGTGGGCTGTGGATGGTCTGGGTCCCCTGGGTCCTTCCCTGCTCACCTCTGGATCGCGGGGGGCATAT
The DNA here is from genome assembly GCA_024447675.2 of Pterophyllum scalare. NCBI lineage: Eukaryota > Metazoa > Chordata > Actinopteri > Cichliformes > Cichlidae > Pterophyllum > Pterophyllum scalare. Next base: position 10,372 of record JAMQGT020008300.1, read on the forward strand.
TTGCATTTTCTTACCCTCATAATTGAGTGCATTCCATGACAGAGGCACATACACACACATTACTGCAAACAGCAATATTGTGTGTGTGGTATGTATAAATATGTGAATATGTAGTATGTATGTATATCTACTTTTTTCTATTATTTTTTTTCCCTGTCTCCCCTTTGCTTCTCTCCTCCCCACTCTTTTTTTTTTTTATTTATTTATTTTTTATTTTTCCACTCTTTCCTATCCCCTTCCTTATTGCCTGTCAGCTCTGGCATAAATAACTAAATTAAAATAATAATAATATAAATAAAAATACAAACATTAACAAGAATAACCTATAGGAAACTTATAGAGCTGTTTTTGTAAAAGCAAATATGTCTGGTACATCAGCACATTCGGATCATCATTCCGATTGCGAAAACTGCCAGACATGACAGGCTTAAAAAAACAAAAAAAAAAACAAAAAAAAAGTTTTTTTTCTGCACAGCACTCTTTTTAAATTCCTTACGAACACTTCAGAAAGCCTCCTCCAAACCTACATACATATAAATGTGTGTATATACTGTATATATATATATATATATATATATATACACACACGACACTCACACATATATGTGTGTGTGTGTGTGTATGTAGGTTGGGTCTTCTCTGTAATTATTGTAGGGTCTTACCTTACACTATAAGGCACCTTGAGGTGACTGTTGGGATTTTGCGCTATATAAATACAATTTAATTGAACTGGATATATATGGGGTATTTTTGTGAAGTTGCATTTTTATTGTCATTAAAAGCAAACAGAAATGGTTACATTTTTGAAGACAATTTATCTTTATTTTATCATATGCTCCACTTCTGGTTCTGTGACTCTAACCTTATGCTTTCCAGTGCTACAGCCTGATTCTATCTGCCATCCTCTTCCAAGAAACATTGCCAAATCTAATTGAGGCTGTTGTCTATGCTACTGAATGTCAATTCACTAGCAGGAATCCATTGTTTCTTGCCATTTAATACAGTTAAATTATAAGCAACAAAGGAAACAAATGTTTTTTTTTCATGGGAATGAATTCTGTCAGTGGAAAATTCAAATATATTTGTGTAGTTTTTCTTAAAAGTAAGCCACATTAGCACTGTACAACCAAGACAGTGCGTACCTATCATTCATCTGCTACTATATATAACACTGGTCTAGAAGCTAGTGTTACCATCAAGCACAAAGATTAGAAAGCTTTTTTTTTTTAACCTTGTCAGTGTCACACGGTTGTTGTGTTACAGTGTATCTGTCATTATTTCACGTTACAAAGCTTCCCTATTTCTTTTCAGCACCCATTTGCATTTGACTACTGTTTTTTTTAACTGGAAGTAGTACATTTGACTAAAAAATACAACATTTAAAGTTTGATTAACAAGGGTAGTGTGCATCGATTGCCAATGAAAATGTGAAAAAGGAAAAGAAAAAGAAGAGAAAATGTAAAGTAAGACATATAGATAGAAATAGTAAACTTGTCATGTATTTAGGAGGCTGGACAATGTCCAATTATTTCAATGACTCTGGATGCTCACTAACTCAGTGTCGCTACCTGCATTCCTGCTCTTTTTGTGGTGCCCAGCCCCAGTAAGCAATAACTTAGAAGCAATGACTGTCTCAGCACCAATCAATATTCCAGCACAGAAAGAAGCCTTAAAAATCACCCTAACCCAGATTTGGTCAACTTTTGAATTTTTCAGATGGTTTTCACCCAGGGATTTTTGCTCAGCCATCATTTTCTGTTACATGCAAAAACCTTCAGTCAGATGGACTATTGGACAGCCTGCTTGCCACAAAAGTTAAAGAGGAGTTCATGATTGGCCCCTTTTCTCAATCACTTTTATCCCTTTTTTTTTCCTTTTTGGCATTAGCCTGTTCGGTGTTGCAACCAGCATTTGCATTCTGGGAAAAAAAATGCATAGTCATCATTGATCTATCAGCCCCTCGTGGTAGCCACATCCCAAGCATCAATGCTTATTTCCTGGTGATTACTTCCCCCCAAATACTCAACCTGAACCATGCCATCTCCCTCATAAAACTTGCTGGCGGGGGTGCCTGGCTTTCAAAAGCTGCCATCGCAATTGCATTCAAAGTCCTGCCAATTCACTCCAAC